>CM029116.1:110000-272500 GCA_016859345.1 Istiophorus platypterus
AAACTTCAAGTCTGGGTTTTCCTCTCAGGTGTCATGTTCACAGGTAGAAACCAGACTGACCAGTCTGACGTGAAACCAGAAACACAAGAAAACTACAGGTCGGATTTACTTTGCGTACACCCGAGCTAAAAATGTGTTTCCTCATCCTTCTGTTATGACTCAGGACCTACCTGGACAGGTAGAGTTATTTTAGAGAGTGAACAGAGCGAAAGCTGGACAGAGACTCAGTTCTACTCAGCTGTTTTTTTTCCATCTGTGCTGTCATTAAAGCTCACCACTTGCTGTGGCTGTTTCACATTAAAAGCCTTCAAATTAAAGGACAGGTAGTCTGTATGCTGAATTTTTCTGGTCTGACACAGATGCTGAAAGCAGTTGAAACTGATCAGGACTAGGAAGAACCACGTCGTTGGAGATCCTAGAAGGTTGTTTTTAAAGACCTGGTTTTACCGAGGAACTGGTTCCAATTGAGATTCGGTTCTAATAAAGACTTGGCCCTCTTTGTAGGTAAATGTGCTGTTGTATAAAACGTGCTGGTCCAATTCTTTCTCTCAGTGCTGAAGGAAAAAAATGATTTTAATGATTAATCGATTATTAAAGTTTTTGCCAGTTAATTTTCTGTCAATCAATTAATCAATCATTTCAATTGTAGAGTTCTGGCTGGTTTCCACTGAAATAATGATTGTGCGGGGACAGTGGGGCTGACAGGGGGCCAGGGCCCCTGAGGCGGTGAATTTGGCCCTGACTTACATGAAACCCAGGAACCAGTCAGATAAAAATAGGCTCTGTGTTCAGAAATAAACTAATAACATTTTCCTGTTTTTTCCCAGCTCTCGTTTACATTTAAAATAATGAGATAATTCAATAAATTCATTTTTGGTGAAAGAAGTTTGGAACACTTGATTTAAAGGTCACATGAGTTCTTCCTGACTACAGCCATGTTGGGTTTTTACCCGTTTCATCCTTCCTCTCAGTTTTCATGCTGGTTTTGTTGGTCAGAGCAGGGATTTCACTCTCCCCTGCTTCAGTCACCACAACAAAACATGAACAGCTGAGTCAGAAAGCATCAGAGTAAAAGCTACAACGAGCTCAGGGCAAATGTAAACGACGACTACCAGGCTGCAGTTCACTGACAAACAGCCAATAACAGGGCTTTAATTCTGCCACGTGCTCTGCGAACTGCATGCGGAGGTTAAAGCTGAAATCGGCTCATCTTTTGGGGGTGAAGTCAGTAATCATGGCAACAGATTTGAACCCTGACTCACGTCTCCATGGCAACAGCAACAGTATTGTAGAATTTAGAGGCAGAAAGGACTTGAGTCAAAACCACAGTGGATTTCTGCTGCTGCTTCTCTGACACAACATGTTGATCAAATGTCACATCATCTTCCTCTTTATCAGCCTCACTCATCAGCCCCCCCCCCACTCACACCTCCTCCATCTTTCAATATATTGTCACCAGAACGCTGCTGTGACTCAGCTTTTATTTCGAAACTTTCCAGCATAGTGAGGCGAATGAGCCACAGGTTCCTGGAGTTTGATTAAGAGACAAACTGATCAGCGATGACTGTGATCAAATGCTTAAACTAAATGAATTATTTCATTTAAATATTGGAGAGACTGATGACTGACTCGGCCAATAATTGATAATCAAACCAGTTGAAATACAGACAGACTGATTAGCGCAGCAGCAGAAATGAGAGGGGTCCGTGTCTTACTGCTGTTGATCTCGTTGGTCTGAGGTTCCCAGGGGCCAAGAAGCGGGACGACGTGCGGCTTCTCCACCCTGGTGCCCCTCTTCATCTTCCTGCGGTAAACCTTGTACTGGGAGCTGGGCTCGAGGATGCAGAAGTCCCGGTTCTGGTACGTGCATCTGACCAGCAGGCACTGCAGCCCTCCGTCCGCTGGGTAACCCACCAGGGCCAAGTCACAGTCCGGCTTGTCGCAGCACGCGGCCCGGCACCTCTCTGGGTCCAACACCTCCGCCTGCGGGGCCAGGATGAGCGCTCCGGAGACCAGAGAGGCCGGTTTCAGACCCTGATCTGGATCAATGGACTGGTCCCAGTCACAGTCCAGAGCTAGGCCGGACCAGACCAGGGAAGAGAGCAGCAGCAGACCGAGTCTGACCCCGTGTGTGTTCATTTTCCTGCTGTGATCTGGAATTGAAACTGGATCCCGCTTTAGATTAACTCTGGGTGTTGAGATCTGTTTCCTTGTGTTTAAATCGGATTTTAACCGAGTTGCACCATGTCCTCTCCGTGGGAACGACGGACTACTTCCCTGTTCGGTGGCGTTTTGTTGTCGCAGATAAAAAATACCTGAGCGACAGGTGAGGTCACTGATGCCACGCCCACCGGCTGCGTCACCACTACGCTCTCCTCTGATAACACACACACACACACACACACACACACACGTAGTCTTTTTATTTTAGGGTTATTTCTCTCATCGAACATAGTTAGAAGCCCGAGGAGAAGAAAATTACCTCACTCTGAAAACTCTGAACCTCACCTTTGTTTTGTCATTCATTACGTCACACCGGGTGTTTTATCAGTGACCATGAACTTTCAGGAAAGATTTAAAGATCTTTAACCGAGAGCTTTTATTTTTACCTCCTTTTTACCTCTATTGGTATTTATTCTGTGTCTTTTTTCTCTGAATAACAGCGCAGTGGATGTTCTGGTTCTGTCACGCTTGTTCTTGAACGGCACATGTTCTAATAAAATATGATGACACAAAAATATACATACGTGAGTGAAACAGACAAAATAATCTAAAATGATCATGAAATAAAAATTGGCAATACACTTTAAAAACAATTTAGTAATTCCTTGTTTTTACAATTTTTATGCGCCTCATTAGAACTAATGAGGAATGTGTGTGTGAGTGTGTTGGGTTAAATTATCTCTGAGCGTTTTCATTCATGTTTTTTAATAAGTATATATTTAACGCAGAAATCCTCCATCGATTCAAACATTAGAAACCATGTTAAAGGTCCAGCTGGTCAGGACTGATCCAAGATCAGAGTCTCTGGATGTTCAGACGTTTTTATTTACCATGACTCATCAGCTGCTTCACCTTTTTATTGCTTGGTACTGGTCTCTTGGTGCAGATCAGGGATTCTGGGTTCAGAATTAAAGCTGAGACGTCACCTCACAGACAGAAGAAAAACTCCCTTTTCAGCAGTGATGACTTAGTTATGTGAAACAGGCCAAAGTCTCAGGTCGTTTCGTCTCTTTTTTAATTTGTCTGTTTGACAGTCAGGAGGATTCTAGTTTTCACAGACCAGCAGGAGTCATTTAAACTCTGCGACACACCTGACGTGTTTTTTTTACACCTCAGTGACCTCCTGATGACACCACTATCACGTCATTACTGATCAGATCAGCCGCAGTCATTCACTGGGGTCGTGTAAGATTGCCAATTATAACAAGGGACACACGTGCAGTTTAGTTATTCGCCACCAGATGGCGCAGGTGCTTCGCTCACACTCAGTTTTTACAGCTGGCATGAATTCGGGGGCAATATGACCCTGGGGAGCCCTTTTATGCTGCATTTACAGTCTGCCCGTAAATTTCTGCATCAAATAAAAACGTTGCTGCTGCTTTGAACCCTTTTGGTTTTAATTCTATCTAGTTGACTCTGTAATAAAGTTGAGTCTCATGTAACTGCTGATGTAAAATGTTGACCTGAAACAGGAGAGTTCATGTCAATTGTCACTGCTTCATCCCTCTGCCAGTTATAAAACCAGACTGATGAACACAGTTGGGACCAACAACATAATGCGTCTTTATGTCAACAACAGATATACTTTCAAAATGACGAAGAAAACCTAGTACATGCCTTTGTTATTTCTAGGATCGATTATTGTAACTCCCTATTAACAGACTGTCACGATAAAACATTAAATAGTCTCCAGCTGATCCAGAAGCTGCTGCGAGACTATTGACAAGAAAGAGAGATCATATATCTCCTGTGTTAGCTTCTCTGCATTGGCTCCCTGTGAAATCCAGAATAGGAGTTAAAATCCTCCTCCTCACCTACAAAGCCCTCAATGATCCGGCACCATCCTATCTTAAAGAGGTCGTAGAGAACACAGGCCTACTTGTGGTTCCTAGAGTCTCAAGCAGTAGAACAGGAGGCAGAGCTTTCAGTTATCAGGGTTCTGACTTGCATTCACCATTTCATTCAGTCCTCTTAGTAAGCTATATGGCTCTCTTAGTATAACTTATGGCATATACTCAGTTGCATTAGCTCCTGCTTCTATAGACTACTCCTCTTCTTCGTCTCTTTCCTCTCCTCTTTTCACTTTCTGCACGTTTTTTGCCTCTGACGTTCCTGAGTCTCGATCAGAGTCTGGATCCATGTTTGTAGAACCACCTACTGGTTCTACAAACATGAGCCTGATCAACACCAACTGCTCTAATTATTATGATTACTACTGTTACCATTTCATTTAGTCCTATTAGTAATATTATTAGCTCTGTTAGTATAACTATAGTATATATAGTTATTAGTCCCATTTCTATGCTATGCTCTCTCTCCTCTTCCTCCTGTCATTTTCTGCAGGTTTTTCTGATGCTCCTGAGTCTGGATCCATGGTTGTAGAACTACCTACTGCCCCATGAGCCTGGTCAACACCCACTGCTTTGATTAGTATGATTGCTACTGTTACCATTTCATTTAATTCTATTAGTAATATTATCATCCCTGTTAGTATAACTATAGTTTATATAGCTATTATTCCCATTATTGTGCTATGCTATCTCTCATCTCTTCTGCCCCTGTCTCTCCCCCTCTCTCTCTCTCTCTTTCTCACTCTCAACCCAGCTAGACACCCCCCCCCCCCCACAACCACCTCCACCATGAGCTGGGATCTGTTCAACATCTCTACCTGTTAAAGGGAGTTTTTCTTGCTCATGGGGGAAATGTTGTGTCTCTGTAAATAATAACTATAAAGAGTCTGGTCTAGACCTGCTCTACATGAAAAGTAATCTGAGTTAATGTTTGTTATAATATGGAGCTATATAAATAAAACTGAATCAAATTGAAAAAAAACCCTGTTTATCTCTATTTTCAGTCTTTCGCCCCAGACTGGTCGATGTCTTACTGTGTCCATTGTTTCCATGCAACTTTTATTATCTTGAAACATTTACACAGAACCATCAACAAAAGAACAATTCACATGAAAAAAAAGCAGAACTAACAACAAGACAACATTAGACATTTCTGTGACCAGAGGAGCAATAGAAAGGATTCACATCCACAGCACACAGGTTGTGTCATAACTGAAAGAAGCGGAGGATGTTTCTTTGATTCCAAGTCATAAAAAAACTTGAGATATATTTATTTATATTATATATTAAATTAATATTATTAATATGATATAAAGGTCTGGTAAATAGGTTTATTACTGTGCTGGAAAATCATCTATAATATTTCTGAAGAAGTGAGCAGATTTCTGAAGGACTTTTTACCGTTTAAATCACAAACAGTGCACATGGTTCATCCCGGTCTCTTTCCGACTCTGGTAAAGCCCGACAGCACATGAACGCATCATCCCTGCTCTGTGTCCGTCGGTCTGCACGCGCCCCACCGACGGTCCTCCGGTTCCTGGCTGGACTCCGTTTCTCCTTCAGCTTCTCTTGACACCGGTTCTCTCTGCTTCAGGGGATTTTTTTATTCATTTAAATCTAAAACAGAGATTTACAGTGGCATCCCATTTTTTAAAGAAACGGCGGAAATCGGTATAATATTAACATTAATGATAATAAATATCAACAACAACAACAACAACAACAATAATAATAATAATAATAATAATAATAATAATAATAATAATAATAATAATAATTCTATTATTGTTTCCCTCTAAGACTGTAACCGGCCTTTTTTCTTTCATAATATTTTTTTCTTTTCATTAAAACAGTGTTTTTTTTTTCTAAAACAGACTCTTGAATATTTTCGTTATATTTAGGGATTTTATTGTTGGAGTCTCTGTCCGGGTCCGGGTCTCTTCGGTCCAGATGGCGGCTAACCGGGTGGGGCGGCGGGTGAATAAGGTGTGTGGTAATCAGTCACCGAGTCGTTCCGGCGCCGGGCGGGATCCAGGTCAGAGTCTGCAGCGGCGACAGGCCCGAGTTACCGTCAAGTACAACCGCAAAGAGCTGCAGAGGAGACTGGATATGGAGAAGTGGATCGACTGTGGACTGGACGAGCTCTACAGGGGCCGGGTGAGTACTGCAGTACTTCTAAAAAAATACTACAACTACTACTGTAAACGGTACTGCTGCTGCTTCCGCTGCTCAGGCACAGGATGACATGATGGACAGGGCCCAGTAGTACTGAATACTACAGTCCTATGAGAACCACTACTGTTTACAGACTGCAAAGTAAAGCCTGCTGCTGCTGAGGCTAAAACTCAGAGTATCATCACATTATAAAACCTGTGGGACAGGTAAGCAGAGGCAAGTACTGAAAGAACACTGCAAGCACTGAGTACTCCACTACTGCTGCTGGTGGTGGTACTGCAGTACTTTTGATTCAAGGCTACAATCAACTACTATCAGAGCTACTGTTATCATGGTGCTTGTGACTGAGCCAGGGTCAGAGTTTTCCTGATTAGTGTTATTCATTCATTAAATTAACAGATGGAGCAGAGGCCAGACTGAGGGAAAGCAGAAGGATCAGGGTCCTTCAGGATCAGGTTCCTGTAGGATCGGAATCAGGGACTTGCAGGACATGGATGGATTATAAGAACATGTGAACATATGACAAAGTGTTGTGTCCATAGTTGTCCTGCAGTCAACTGATTCTTAGCTCTGAGCTGATCTGAGGTCAGATCCTCCTGCTGAACCAGGACTAATCTCTGACGGAGTTTTTCATTAAACACTTCAGTAACTGTTTTAATAGTTGAGTAACTGCATTAGTATTTAGAAACATCAAAATGACCCGAAATAGATAGATAAATAAATAAGTATTATTATTATTATTATTATTGTTATTATCATTTAATATTGTTATGATTCTGAACAGATGAGCATTGGAGGAACTTCTCTGTTGTTGTTTGTTTATCAGAGAGAACAGAGTGTGTGATCTTACTGGGAGGTTTACTGGTCAGATGTGCTTCCTCCCAGTATATGTTGCTATGATACAGAGGAGACGGTGCATCGGTCCAGTAAAAACAGTCGGAGACGTTCGACCAGAGACTTAAAGGTGGAGCAGAGGAAGAGTTTAGAGACATAACAGGAGCTGACAGCACAGACACTACTGCAGGGGAAAGTGTGTGCGTGTTTGTGTGTGTGTGTGTGTGTTACTCTGTGTGTGTGTGTGTATGTGTATCCCTGTGTTGCTGTGTTACTTTGTGTGTGTGTGCGTGTGTGTTACTAGTTTACTGTGTGTGTGTGTGTGTCCCTGTGTTACTTTGTGTTTGTGTGAGTGTGTATGTGTAACACTATGTTACTCTGTGTGAGTGTGTGTGTGTGTGAGTGTGTGTGTGTTTGGTACTATATGTGTGTTTGAACACTACCACACAGGATGGAACTGGAGGACTTTCTCAGTTCATTTAAACAGTTTAAAGTGGTTTCAGACCAGCAGAAACAGAGTGTCTGACTGTGTCTACCCTAGTATCCGAATCATGTGCTTTGCATGCTTTGCATGTAAACAGCAGAGCCTGGTTTTGAGAAACCTGCTGAGGTGGAAATGAAGAATAAGCGGAGAGGTTCTGTACCAGTTTCACTGTTGTTGTTTTTATCAACACAGAAATCTGTGAAATTTACATCATGACTTTGTGTCTTTCTCATTAATCCTACAGACAGTGGTGATGAACTAGTGGTTTGGCTCTTGAAACCCTTCAGTGAGTGTAACGCTGCTGCTGTGACACAGTCTGTGAAACCTCACCTGTTCTTCACTGACATGACTCATGATGGTGGAGCAGGCGGAGGCTTTATAGGAACAGATGGTTCAGGGCCTTTCTATGTCATTTCTGTCCAACTGTAGGGGGTGAAATGAAGCTTGTGTATCCAGTTTTATGATTGAACAATATATAGAACGAACTACGTAAACATGCAGCTTTATAACAAGCGGGATGGAAACAAGCTGTCTCTATATTTCTGTCTTGATTAGTGTAGTTTTAGTTGTCTGGCCTCAGGACACCTGATCCAGGTTTCTGATCTCATTTTGTCTTTGGACTGTGTCTTCATCAGCTCAAGCTGGTGTTGGTACAGGGTGAATCCGCATCCTGCAGAGGGAGGAGTAAACCCTCTGATAAATGAACTGAGGTGGTTCATCCTCACCTGTTCAGCTAACATAGTCTGTCTGGAAATGACAGTAATAAGATTATAATATTAACCTTTCACAATATAAGGACTGCAACTAAAACTATTTTCATAACTCATTAATCCACATTTTCACAATTAATTGATTAATTGTTTGGTCTACAGAACAATGAAAAAGACCATCACAGCTTCTTCTTCTTCTTCGCTGGTGACGTCTTTAAATGTCTCATTAACATTTATTTAAGATCTTTATGAATCTTATCTTAGGAATCTGAGACCAGAGGGAAATAAATTTCTTTTCTGAGGTCAGTCAGAGGCTGAACTTAAGACAAAAAACTTGGGAAAAAAGCCCAGACTTCACTCAACTTCTTGTCTAAACACACTTAAAACCACAAATAACCATGTAAATATTATAGGACCTATTTTAGTGGCGGTAAAAAGTCCAGAGTAAGCAGAGCTCCAACAGTTTGGTATTTTCCCGACCTTCAAATTCACTCGATGTGTCTCTGGTATTTTGGTGCAAAGTGCAGCACAAAGTGGATTAGCTGCCACTTTGGCTGCAGCAGTGGGGCAATGCTGCTAAAAATGTAAATAAACCATTATGAATAATAATCCCCTTTGACTAAACTCTGACACATATTGATAAATCTGCAGCCTCTGACTAGAGAAGTGTTGCCTTCGACCTCAGTGATGTCACGTAGCCATCCATTGTGTTTGGCCCGACGCTGCTACAGAGTGAACCAACACAACACTGCTACATCAGCCCCTTATGGCTCGGTTTGCTGTCAATTAAGTGGGAGACATCAGATTACAGTGGCTCATTAATCCTGTTTCTCAGCCTCCTTTCCAACTTTATTTTTAATGAAATCAACATTTCATGTTTTACTACTGGAAAAGCATCACGGTGCTGATGCTGACGTGTCACATTTTTTGGTACAAAGTGGATGTTGATGATGTGAAATACCATATAAATAAAACTGAGACAGTGTTGAATTGATGTGACCATATAAACCTTTGAGCTGCTGTGTGTTCGTGTCTTGACGCTCTCCAACATCCAGTCTGGTTTCCTGGAGAAGCCTCTTTCCATTTGTTGAGCTGTTTTCTTGCATCACTGTGATTGGCTCAGCTGTTTCAGAGCAATGCAGCAATGCTGTGATGGGTGAATGTATTAATTGCCACTCCCTCCTAGCTACACTCCATCTCAGACAGCCATTCAGCAGGCGGAGACACCCACAGTCTGCGAGACCAAGATGAGCTTTCACGGTTGAAAAACCGCGAAATCATCTCTTTATTGATCAAAATCAGATTCAGACTCAGACCTGGTTTGCATTTAAGTCAGGTCAGTTCAGTTTTACTTACCCATTGGGTTAGGAGAGAAAAAAGGAAGAGTGAGAGAGAACCGTAAATGGTAAATGGTAAATGTACTGTACTTATATAGTGCTTTTCTTGTCTTTTTGACCACTCAAAGTGCTTTCACATTACTGTCACATTCACCCATTCACACTCATTCACACGGCGCATTTTTTCTACACATTGATGCGCAACTACACACCTAGACATTCACGCACTGATGACACACAAATTGGGGGCAATTTGGATTCAGTATCTGGCTGTAACTGGAAGTTTCAACATTGTAGTGAATGCACTAAAAGTATTAAGATTTCTGCCAGTGTTATCCTTCCCGTATTGGTTTATGGTGGTGAGGTATGGGTCCATACTGTCTCTGTGGCAATAGCTGTGAGATAAACAACCAACACAATCTCTACAAGCAGAATTCTGCAGATACATTTTACTCCTACAAACAAAAACACCAACAAATTCCTGTTTAGCAGAATTAGGCTTTTACCAAGTGATTAACATTCAAAGAGAACACACATTTTTAAGCGCCTTAGATCCAGACCCCCTCCACTCCAAACTCCTCCAAACCCAAGAACTTGGCCTAGAAAAGAGCCCCAATGTCAGCTGGAGATGAGACTAACTGCCCCTCTCAAACACACTCACACCAGTCTCACAACAACACTGGTTCTAAACACCAATCAGAGTGAAACGAATTATAACACAGTGTAAAGAAAACTGTTGGAAACACAGAAAAGAGGAAACTAAAAGCTACAGTAGATCAGAACGTCATCTGTCCCTAAACAGAGATGATGAACTGGCTGAACATCTCTTAACTGTCAAAAACAGAAAGTAGAAGCAGGTTCTGACCAAGTCCAGGTTCAGTGACCACAACCTGGAAACAGAACAAGGACGACACAAGAAACCATGGCAGCCAAAAGAAAACGAAACATGTGGTCACTGTTCGATTAGTGATGTTAAGACGCAGATGAACTTCCTCCCAAAATGTAAATCATTCAATGAAATAAGGAACATTTACTTTAACCATTTCAGTTCTGGGATTCCACATTTCAATGAGCATGAATAACACCTCAAAATTAAAAATACTGCCAGGAGAAGGAGACGGGTCATAACTTGCTGCCCAGTAAATGTCAACATGCCACAACCTGAGGGAAAGTGAATGACACACACACACAAACATATAATAATATGATATAATAAATGAGGAGGATGAAGGACATAGTCAGACAACAATCACAGTCAAATGATCAGACTCTGCTGTTTACATAAGCTCCGACACATTCACATCACTGATAATCAAGTCACACACACACAGTGTCGGATCATTTGCTGCCTTCAATTGAGTCCTCAGGACCTAGGAAGACAATAAATGTGTGTGTGTGTGTTTGTGTTGCTGGAATAAGGATGTCATGAATTCCCAGTTATACTTATCACATACGTGTTGTTCTTTTTCTGTTGATAGACAACGGAAAAAGTATGAAACAGTGACTGAAACGCAGCCCATAATGACGACATGTTAACCAGCAGCCACTTCGCTGGCCAATACTGATGACTCTCTTCTACAGAAAGTAGCTGAGGTTTGTCGCCAGGTGCTTTTGTTAGGAAAAGTTGCTAAAGGGTCTAAAAAGTCAGTTAATCTATTCATAAAGGTGCTAAGTTGGCAACACTGTGAATGCCTCCTGATGAGGCAATAGAGACTATTTGTTTCCAATGATAGTTTCCATTTATAGAGAGCATCTTCACAGCATCATCTGACTCTTGTGTCTGTGGTTGGCTCCAGAACAAACTAAAATGTGATAGTAAATCCAAAATTCCCCTTTTTGCAGGTTGATAAGTACAGACCCAGACCTCATGTTCTGCTACTACAAATATTTAAATAACAGACTGCCTTTGAACACAGCAGGCAGAGGCTAAAATCCACAGTGTACAATGATGTTGCTTCTCTAACTTTGATTCTCTGCTAGTCAGACCAGAAAACTGAGGATCACTCACAAATTTCATCCCTGCATCAGTCTGTCTGCTTCCATCCATCCATCTGTCTCCTGAAGTGTCTTTAAACCCTGCTGAGTAGGCTTGATTTAGCAGTCTGAACCTCTAGGGTGGGTGGATTTATTGACGTGTCAGGGGACACTAAAAGCTGCATTAGAGGGACTTTTAGATTAATGACGGGGGAGGGGCTGGTTTGTCTTTGTGTTTAGGCATATACACACACGCACACACACACACTGCATTAATGTATGTTAGACTGATCTAAGGGAGAAGAGAGGGAAAATAGTTATTTATCCCTTAATAATAATCAGGTACAATGACTTTAATACTCACTGGGACCAAAACCCAGTCCCGCTGAGCCAGAACCTGATTTCTGAGGTCTGGGTCTGGCTGTTCACAATGAATAACAGTGTCCTACCAAGAATAGCTGTGCTATGTCCTTCTGTGTGTGTTTGTATGTATTTGTCTGGTGAAGGCGTGGTCTGTGTGTGTGTGTGTGTGTGTGTGTGTGTATGTGTGTGTGTGTGTATTGATAAATAGATAATAAGGATCTGCCCCTTCAGTTCATTTCCTGTCACAGACCCCATCTGGACACACACATAGACACACACGCACTTGTGTTGTTTCAGTAAAAAGGTTTCTGATGTAATTCTTAACATTTGACTCTGGAGGAGAGCAAGAAGCAGAAATTTTTTACATTGTTGGACTGTTCCTTCAATGTCTTCAGCCAATCATTTATTAGAGCTTTTGTCAGGTTCTTCTTCTGCCTTTGAACAGATCTTTGGTTTGGTCTCATGAGAAAGTCGACTGAAGTGTTGTGTGTGAAAGGCCATGATCGATTTTTGACTGATTTTCAAGCACTATTTCCCAGAATGGATTGAGTTCATGATGAGCAGAGACCATTGGCTTTTATTTTCTGACACATCATATTAGGAGACGTTTACAGAAAGTGTTGCGAACTTAGTTTGTAAATAGATTTACTGACTTCTTATGCCCTTTAGCGACTTTTCCTCATTTAAACGCCTAGAGACAAATCTGGAGACTCTCTGGACAAACCTCAGCTACTTTCTGTAGAAAAGAGTCGTCAGTATCAACCAGTGAATTGGCTGCTGGTTAACATGTCGTCTTAATGGGCTGCGTTTCAGTCACTATTCCATAGTTGTTCTGTTGTCTGACAACAGAAACAGAAAATCCTTTAAATAAGAACAGATTTATTCTGAGCTGATTCAGCTGAGAGTAGGAGAGAAGCAGAAATATAAAGGGATGTAATGGAAATATGAGGCAATTAATATGCTAATTAGTGTATTATGACAATCAGCAACATTAGCAATTTCTTCAGCAGGTTTTAGCTACTTTCCATTGAAATTAGTTGTTTACTACTGTTCCACAATAGTTTTTAACTAAGTCCTCAATTTTGCAAATTGACCATACACCGTTGAGCCACACATTGGGTTTGATCCAGTCTTGTTTTTTGTTCATTTTAAATTTTTATCAAATATAAAATGACTGTGTGATATATAATATATACAAAAATACAATAAATAAAGAAAAATATGTCTGGTCAGGTTCAGATTAAGAAAGGAAAACATGGAAAACAGAGAGGAGACTTGATGATGCTGCTAACAACTTTTAGAGATATTGATTATATATGTTGATTATATTGTGTGTTTGTGTGTGTGTGTGTGTGTGTGTGTGTGTGTGTGCTAGTTGGGTGGGGGTTTGGCTAGGCGTTTGAATGTCACCAGAAGACACAAAGTCTTTACACAGGAATCACTATTACAAGTGCTTTATTTGACCTTTTTTTTTTTTTTTTTTTTTTTTTTTTTACAAATTTTGTTTTTTAATACTTCAGGCTAATTTAATTAACCTACTATTTTCTTATTTACTTTTAGAGTCACATCTCATATGTCGTCATGAGTTTGATTCATAACAATGAAACAATTAAAATGATCTTTTATTTTGTTCTCTCTTATAAGTGCCTAAACCTGGCAACATTTCAGGAGCTATGGTGGAAGAAGATAAAAGCTGAAATACTGCAATGTAAAAGGTCAAAATCTTGCTTAAAGCTGGCTTGCAGGATTTTTAGATATAAGTTAACATCAGTTATATTCAAGCCTTTGCCGAACAAGTTCACACAACATTGAATAAGTCTATCAGTGCCAGGTAAATCTTTGAGTATACCGGAGTTTTTAATGTCTTTGGCAACACTAGAACACCAGACGTCAAACAGAGCTAAAGAGGGGGGAGCAACCATAGTGACAAAGATGGAGGAGGCGACAACAGCTGGGAGGGAGGCGGAGCCCACGGTGGAAAACCTAGGAAACGTCTGAGAAAAGTTTCTGATAAAAAAAGAAACTCAGCATTCAGAAGAAGGATAAGTGACTAAAAAAGGAAACAGTCGATGGCGAGGACAAAGAGGGATCTCCACTGTGATTATAATGTGCCAGTGTCTGTGTAGATACTGTCACCGCCAGCAGGGGGAGACAAACGTTCCACTCTGCAGGTTTAGTATAGATATATTAAATTTTCAAACCAAATAAGTGCACAATGTAAATAAAGTATCTAAGCAGCAGAAATGCCAGTCTCAGTTTTTTGACATTGTATATTATATTTTGGTTTATTGTACCGATGTGTTCATACTACAGCTAATGTGATCAGGGAGACAGGGAGGAGAGTACTTGGTGTGTCATCTGGAAGGAAAGTAGATAAGGAGACTTGGTGGTGGAATGAGGAGGTGCAGGAGTGTATACAGAAAAAGAGATTAGCTAAGAAGAAGTGGGACACTGAGAGGACTGAAGAGAGTAGACAGGAGTACAGGGAGATGCAGCGTAAGGTGAAAGTAGAGGTGGCAAAGGCCAAACAAGGGGCTTATGATGACTTGTATGTTAGGTTGGACAGTAAGGAGGGAGAGACTGATCTATACAGATTGGCAAGGCAGAGAGACAGAGATGGGAAGGACGTGCAGCAGGTTAGGGTGATTAAGGATAGAGATGGAAATGTAATGACAGGTGCCAGCAGTGTGATGGGAAGATGGAAAGAGTACTTTGAAGAGTTGATGAATAAGGAAAATGAGAGAGAACGAAGAGTAGAAGATGTGGCTGTTGTGGATCAGGAAATAGCAAAGATTAGTAAAGATGAAGTGAGGAAGGCACTGAAGAGGATGAAGAGTGGAAAGGCACTTGGTCCTGATGATATACCGGTGGAGGTATGGAAGTGTCTAGGAGAGGCGGCAGTAGAGTTTCTGACTGGGTTGTTTAACAGGATCTTAGATAGTGAGAAGATGCCTGAGGAATGGAGGAGAAGTGTGCTGGTGCCCATTTTTAAGAACAAGGGAGATGTGCAGAACTGTGGCAACTACAGAGGAATAAAGCTGATGAGCCATACAATGAAGCTATTGGGGAGTAGTTGAAGCTAGACTAAGGGCAAAAGTGAGCATTTGTGAGCAGCAGTATGGCTTCATGCCAAAAAAGAGTACCACAGATGCAGTATTTGCTTTGAGGATGTTGATAGAGAAGTACAGGGAAGGTCAGAGGGAGCTGCATTGTGTCTTTGTAGATCTGGAGAAAGCGTATGACAGGGTGCCCAGAGAGGAACTGTGGTACTGTATGAGGAAGTCTGGAGTGACAGAGAAGTATGTTAGAGTGGTGCAGGACATGTATGTGGACTGTAAGACAGTGGTTAGGTGTGCTGTAGGTGTGACAGAGGAGTTCAAGGTGGAGGTGGGACTGCATCAGGGATCAGCTCTAAGCCCCTTCTTGTTTGCTATGGTGATGGACAGACTGACAGACGAGGTTAGACAGGAATCTCCATGGACTATGATGTTTGCAGATGACATTGTGATATGTAGTGAGAGCAGGGAACAGGTGGAGGAGAAGCTTGAGAGGTGGAGACTTGCCCTGGAAAGGAGAGGAATGAAGGTTAGCCGCAGCAAGACAGAGTACATGTGTGTGAATGAGAGGGACCCAAGTGGAAGAGTGAGGTTAGAGGGAGAAGAGATAAAGAAGGTGGAAGATTTTAAGTACTTAGGGTCAACAGTCCAGGGCAATGGAGAGTGTGGAAAAGAGGTGAAGAAGCGTGTGCAGGCAGGCTGGAACGGGTGGAGAAAAGTGTCAGGTGTGATGTGTGATAGAAGAGTTTCAGCTAAAATGAAAGGAAAGGTGTACAAAACTGTGTTGAGACCAGTGATGCTGTTTGGTCTAGAGACAGTGCCACTGAGGAAAAGACAGGAGGCAGAGCTGGAGGTAGCAGAGATAAAGATGTTGAGGTTCTCTCTGGGAGTGACCAGGATGGATAGGATCAGGAATGAGTACATCAGAGGGACAGCACATGTTAGAGGTTTTGGAGATAAAGTCAGAGAGGCCAGACTGAGATGGTTTGGACATGTCCTGAGAAGAGATAGTGAATATATTGGTAGAAGGATACTGAGTTTTGAACTGCCAGGCAGGAGGCCTAGAGGAAGACCAAAGAGGAGGTAAATGGATGTAGTGAAAGTGGACATGAAGGTAGTTGGTGTGAGAGAAGAGGACGCAGAAGACAGGGTTAGATGGAGGACACTGATTCGCTGTGGCGACCCCTAAAGGGAAAAGCCGAAAGAAAAAGAAGAGTACCGATGTGTTCATGTTTAAGTAGTATTTTTATTTTGTTAAAAAAGGCAAGATTCTTTAGATCGCTGCATTATTGATGTTTCACATGTAATTTCAATAGCAGAGAGCTGATACTTTAGGCTTTATTTTGGCTGATGTTCAGTTTAACATCATCATCTATCATCTGACTGTGAGAACATATCTTCAGAACACATACTGACCTTGAGAATTTATGAGGAAAAAATAACTGTGCTCATAAGTTCTCATAACTCCTGATTCAACAGTAGGTCACCTCTTTTCTTTTTTTTCTAAATGTGTCCGTAGTCAAATTCTATTTTCAGGAGTTTTTAGTGTCTGTATAAACAGCCTCTGGAAGTAGGGTTGTCCTTAAATTTAGGCCTGAGGGTACAAAGCTGTTGGCCAGATAAACATTAAGGATACAGACATTTTCTATATCCAGACAGCTGCTGTACACACTTTTGTTCACTCTCATTTCACCACACGTCATAAAGATAAAGAAAAAAACTTTTTGTCTGAACAAAGTTTACAGAGTCCCATCCTGTATTCTCATGTATTCTTATGTATTCTTATGCAGTCCTCAGTTATGTCAGAGACTCTTAAACAAATGTCAGTTGACCGAATGACCCATAACCAAGTGACTCACTATGTACTTGAAGGGTTTTGTATGTGAGAGTGTGTGTTTATGGGGAATTCAGTTTCAATTTGATGAGACTGCAGTGTGTATTGAAGAGAGAGGAGAGTCCAGGCTAGGGGAGAGGTAATGTCCAACAGAGAGGCAAATAGAAGACATTTGTAGATCAGAGTGGGGTTAGTTTGTCTCAGTGGTGGGGTGATAAGGAAAAAGAAGAAGATTATTTCTTAGTTGGCAGTTGAGAGATTCTAAAGAGGGTGGTCAGCAGCATTAAATTCAGTCAGATGATCCAATACTGTGATTCTTCAAGTGATGAGCAGTTCCAGCAAATATCACAGGAGCCAAACCTGATCCTGGTGCTTGACAGTAACAGGCTGATACAGGGAATCTTCACTCCACTAAAAGTTTGCTATGACTTAAGATAAAGCAGAATTAAAATGTATTTCACATCTGCTTGGCTTGTAGTTTAGATTTAGCTCCAACACTCGCCCCAAATGGTGCCTCAACGTGTCCTCTCTCTCTCTCTCTCTCTCACACACACACACACACACACACACGTCAGCAGTTATCACCCTTTCTGCCACTGTGCAGAAGAGGATCAATATGCTGTTACACCTACTCTGACCTGGTCCTCACAGTCCTGTACCAACTCTGGTTGCTAGATCTCCTGCCTGTTTTTAGTTGAGGTTTAACTCTTTCCTCTAATCATGAGGAGCAGTCCAGTGTTTCTGTTTGTCAGACAGAGGGAAAAGTGTGTCCCCATGTGACCCTCATCAACCACCCGGACCAGTGTTTTTAATTCACAGTGTCTGTTGGTGTAAACTCTGCATCATTTCCCACTATGTCAGATCCGTGTACAATGTTCCTTCATTTCCATGAAAACAGTGATGTGAAGTTGTGTGTGTGGTACCTAATAATTATTAGTTACTCTCATTATTAATAACCTAAATAATTAAATTTTATTCAGATTCATTCACATATGAATTGTCTTTAATTGATAAAGCATGACATGATGAAGTTGTGAAAAGAAGGAAACTGAATCAAAGTAATCTGATTGGCTGCTGGCAGACATGACATCATGTGAGCTGAGACTCCAACAGCTGAAACTGATTATTGATCATCAGCTGGTCAGTTCTTCTCTGTTTGAGCTGAACTAGTCCTTTAGATTCTCTGTGTGTGTCAAACACACAGGGAAGTGGTGTGCTGTGTGACAGGTTGATGACCAAATAAAGGCAGGAACAACTGAAACAGCAGGAAACAGTAATGAAGGAAAATAGATGGAAATAAATCTGCTGTGTGTATCACATTTCTGGCATTTAGAAAGGTCTTGTGTCCTTAGGACACTGATGGAAGCAGCTGTTCTCACCTGCTCTGTTGTTGTATAAAAGCTCTTTTCCTCAGCTGAAGGTTTTCTGTACACAGTGTGTTAGTATTAGTAATCAGTAGTAGTACCAGTGCTCCGGAGGGAGCTGGGAGTGAAGCTTTGGCTGCTTCGTGTCTACAGGAGCCAGTTGAGGTGGTTCAGGCTGGGACCCTTCCAGCAGGAGTTGGAAAATATTGGTGGGAGAGGGGTGTCTGGGCTGCTATGCTTAACCCGCTGCCACGGCAACCCCACCCTGGATAAGCATCAGAAAAGAGATGGCTGGATGAACATTAGTATTAGTATTAATACAGGTGTTTTCACATTATTCTCATACTTTGCTCAAGTGTTTTCTCCTAATTCTCAGACACCTGCACTTGATTATGCAACAGTGTGATTTCCAGTCAGCAGTTTTCCCCTGGAGCTGAAAAGATTAGTGTATTAATGGATGAATGTAATGTCCAGTAGCACCAGTGCCCCCTGCAGGCTGTGGTGTGTAATAAAATCCCCAAACTACAACCTACAGGTTTTGCATCAGCAGAAACTTGGGTTTACAAAAAATGACCTGCGAAAGTTTGAAAGTAAAACTGATTAAAAAATTTAAAAAAAAATTTAAAACGTCTCTAATGTTGCTCAGGAGGAGGAGATGCCAGAGGAGGTAAACATCGATGAACTGCTGGACCTGAAGACAGATGAGGAGAGGACACACAGACTGCAGGTAACTGTAATATCTTAATATGTGGACATGTCAGTCATCCTCACTGTGTCTCATGTGTTTTGCGCTCTCTGTTTACAGGTCATCCTTCATTCCTGTAACAACAGCACAGAGGTAAGAGCCACAAAGCCGCTGCTTCCACAAATCTCAACCGGTGCCCATATTTATTTTCACTGATCCAAACAGGTCTGCTGTGTTTACTGACAACCACTCAAGAGTTTTATAGTCACGGGTTGAAAATGCAGATGTGAGACTGAGGATTATAAACACCTCATCCTGTTTACTGACTCTGCTCCTCACTCTGTTTATCCAGATCTTACCTGAGATCAGCCTGGTTCAGAGTCTGACCAGCTGACCTGAAAAACTGAAGCCATAAACTTGTTAATTAGAGGTGGTTTTTACAGACAATGACAATGATATTTTTTTTTATCATTTTCATAGTGTGATCGTAAACATGATGATATTTCATTCAGCGGTATTTTTTTAGAGTTAAAGAGCCATATAAACAAACTAAACACTTATATACTAACATTTGTAAAAAGTTTAAGAGTTAAATGATTGTACAGCTCCAATAAACTCATCATAAAAAGAGCAAGAACTGAAGAATAAAAGGAAAAGTTCAAATACTGCCTTCTTCTCTGATTAACTTTCTCTGTTCATAAATGAGTTTTTACATCAGGTGTTTATATTCCAACGTGGGGTAGTCATTTAACCTCCTGGCTCTTCCTCTAATGCCACACAAACATTAACTTTACGCCTATGCACACGAAACAGGCAGAACGCCCAGAAATGTGTTGATGTTTCCCTGCAGCCAAAGCCCCTCTGACACTTACACATATGTGTTCCTGTAGCGCCATCCTCAGGAAAAACACAGCATCAGCAGCTGCCGGACATGAGATGGATAGAACAGTCGTGTCTCTGAGGATAAAGTTTTAAACTTAGAGATGCTATTGTGTGTTCTGTAGCACCAACACTGGTCAAACATCGATTTACTTGGATTCTTGTATAAGGGGCTGTGTACAGCTGCTGATGGATCTGATGATCCGTTGCTTCCAGAGTCGCCAAAGTAGTTTCAAGACTCAAAAACCTCAACATGCTAATGAGCCTTTATATGTCGAGATGTAACGACTTATGCAGACAGTAGGGGGCACTAACATGTGGAACTGAATTGAATTGAATTATTCCTCTGTGTCTCCTCCCGCCAGGTGTTCATCAACGAGCTGGTGTTCAGACTTCAGGGTTTACAGAAGCAGGAGGATCTACACAACGATGGCATCGACCTCCCCCAGCTCCACATCTACCCCACCCGCTCCGGATCAGCCGATAGAGAGGTGCTGCACTGAGCCAACGAGTGAACCCAGTCTTATGCAGACCTCAAACCCCGGAACAACCCCCCCCCCCCACACACACACACACACACACACTGCTACACACCACCTACAGCCAGACCGGGAGGAGCTGGTATGCAAAACAAACTGAACTGAACTGTCCCTAGTTTATCCAACATCTACCCATATACATCAACTCCGGACAGCAACACTTCTCCTAACAAGAGGTGCTGTAACAAAACAAGCGTACCTAATTCCTGAATGCACCTGAACTGCCCTGACCCCCCCCCCCCAAAAAAAAAAAAAGATTCATAAAGCATCAGCTTTTTGAATCAAGTGTTTCATTGGTTTAACCTCAGTATTACAGCTGTTCTCCTGGTTCCAGTATGGATATGGATACACACACACACACACACACACACATTACCCTGGGCATCTTTTGCTTCTCTGTGCTCTTACTGATTTCTTCTCTTCCTTTCACTCCTGGCCCTGGTTCTTGTTTCTCCCACTTTGTCCATTTGTAGCTGCCAGTTTAATGACCTGTATTGTTCGTACATGATTTGGCATAAATCACAGATCACAGATTCTGATTTATTTCACCTTCTTATTGCATCAGTCATGATAAGCTTCAACCATAACATCGCAACAAG
The DNA here is from genome assembly GCA_016859345.1 of Istiophorus platypterus. Lineage (NCBI taxonomy): Eukaryota > Metazoa > Chordata > Actinopteri > Istiophoriformes > Istiophoridae > Istiophorus > Istiophorus platypterus. The sequence goes on from CM029116.1 coordinate 130,907, forward strand.
CTGTAGACCATCAACTACCCGATGCTGAAAAAGAAACCTCCTCTACGGGGTTAAGAAGGGACAATATGAAGGTACGAAGAAGTTGTCATGAACAAGACCAGCCCAGTGGAAATTGACATTGTCCCGAATGACATGGCTGCTGTGGTTGTTCCAGCTCCCTCTGGTCTAGTCAGTATCAGGATCAGACCATCAAGGAAAGCCAGGGACATTCAGGACGGCCTGGTGGCCAATCATGTTCCTCCCCTTCTCCTCCTCCTCCTGGTGTTATTAAATCCTGCTTCATCAACAAACATGAGTCCATGAGTAGTGTCTCCGGCATAAATATAAAAGATTTGCTGTAAAAGAGATTAAACTCAGTACAGTAAACGACTACACAATAGAACACAAAGTAGGCCAACATATAGCCTGTACTACATATATATACTGTATATACTGCTGGAATACATAACAACTCATATACTCTATACAGTGTAAAGAAAAACAATTTAAGCATTGGACTTTGACTCTAATCCTTTGTGAGTCTCCTTATATCCAGCACACAACATTGATGGTTTCCAGTTTGGAACTTTTAGCTTTAGCCTCAGGCCGTTAGCATGGGATCATATATTAAATCACCATATGCATATTTTGGATTGTTTTACAAAACTGTCCCTTCAAAATGAGTGAGCTCGAGACATCAAAATCAGCTGAAAACCTTAGAGGCAGTTAGACATCATTTTAATCTTTATCTGATCAAATCAGAGAGCAACTGTTATTTCAGACAGAAACATCCACAGTTGCCAATGAGAAATCAAAAGCCACTTTTTACTAAGAAACTTAGGTCCTCTTCTATTACTATAGCTCCAACAGCAGAGGCAGACAGCCTCCTCTGACTCCACGATGGTTGTGAAGTCTGGCAGCAACATGTTGGTGCTGATCAGCATCTTCTGTGTTTGGTTCATCCCCTTCTACCTGGTTCGTCTCCCCTACACTTTCCTGTGGAGGAGATGCTCTTGAGCCAGGTGTCCTCCTACCTGAAGGAGCTGACCATCATAGTGTCGGTTTTAGTTGTCTGTCCTGAACCGCTTGTCTACTTAACTTCTGCATGGTGTTCAAGGCCAAGCTAAGCTGGTTTGCTAACAACTGCAAATGATGTGGGTAAAAGGTGAATAAAAAAAATTAATTTATAAGAGATTAGCAAATTACAATAACTGCCCATTATATAGGAAACAAATGAAACAAGGGATTTGTACTAACCTGCTTATACTGTAATTAAAATCTTAAGCACACAAAGTAATATAACTTGCAAAAAGCTGCGACTTTTTGTTGTAAATTTCATGTGGCCTTTACAACTGGTGCTGTAACATTAGAGCTTGATAAAATTTGTATTGATTGGTATCACACTGAGTTCAGTAGCAATTTAAAGTTATAATTTAATGAAAGATACAATAACTACAGACATCTGGGTTCAGTTCCAATCAGCAGAGCTAGAAAAGAACAATTATTTATTGTTATCTGCTGTTATGACATAATCACTTTCTTTCTAACCAATGTTCAGCACCACACAGTCCACAAAGAAAGGTGCAGATGAGCATCATTGAACAGGAAGACAACACTTAGCACAGTTATGATGCAAACCTGTGCAGTAGCTCATAGCTAAGGGCCAAAATCTGGCTGTTCCAGTCATATGTATGGAACATAGCGAGCATAGCTTTCTGTTGTTTGAAGAACAATGCCAAGGTCGGAGGCTCTACTGCTGTTTGCAGGTCTGACCAGGTCGAGTGTTTAGAAGTCACACGGGCTGACTTACATTCGTGTTTGACTGAGCTGGGCAGACATATGGTGACCTGAAAAGTATTTTCATGATCCTTATGTTTCACATTTATAGATGCGATATAACTCAGTCCATAACTGAGTCTATAACTGAGTGAAAACTCAGGTGACCTAAACTCATTTAAGCCATGAGATCTAATTCATTCTTTTCATTTATATTTTTTTATATTTTTCCTTTTTTAATTATTATCAGCTGATTTGTTCTTGTGTTCGTTTTGTGTTTGTTATTGTCATTTATTTTTAGTATTTCAAGTGTAAAATATGCTTCAGGTTGTGTTTATGTTTACAGCATGAGTTATTTACTTGTTGCTGTTATAATTTCATGGAGGATTTTTTAACTACTCATTCTATGTATGTCAAAGTTTTAATATATTTCAATATAGGAAATGACCTTTTTCATACATATCCTGCTCTTTTGTTTTTTTGGTTTTATGTACATATACATTTTTATTCTTTTTTTTTTTAAATGGTATAAGGCAAATGTCCAGTTTCTCTAACCCCATGTGGCAGGAAGTGCACAGTGTATAAATTTTTTAAAATTTCAAGTCAAGAAAATTTTACTCTTTTATTCCCAAGAGTCCAAATTCACAAGTCTCAATGGTCTTTTAAATCTGAACAACAGTCACATTTTTAGTGAACGACTTTACTCAGTGTGTTGTGAAGGTTTGTTTACATAAAAAAAACAGTTTGTACAAAGAGAGCACAGAAAGAATGTCATTGATATGAACAGTCCACAGGCATGGAGTTATTCCACTATTGAGGAGAAAGATGTGTGTTTCACTTCAACATTATTAAGCTTATTAGGGACATGTGTTATATCCAGTGTCATAATATCAATACTGTATGTGTCAGGCCTGCGATGTTAGTGTCTCACATTCAAAAGGTAGCTGAGGCACAAATTCACTTAATTCTTGTCATACAACTAATAACCTTTACCCTCTAATAAGAAGACACGGCTCCAAAACTTTCTTCCTTTCAAAAAATGTCCTGAGAGACCGAAACATCCTTCAGCACTGAGAAAACAACTGAAATCCTACTACCACCAGTCTTTATTTAGAATAACATTATTTTACAAATACATGGATAAATAAAAAGGACAAAGAAAAAGCAATGTGATGTGAAGTTTTTCTGTTTACACTGGTGTTGTATAAAGGTGTAGCCTAATCAATAACTGACTGACCTGTAGGTTTTTTTTTTTTATCATCCCATTTATTATTATGATCAGTCTCAGTGACCAAATATCTGGGGAGACATTTTTTCCACACGTTTTTATTGGACCCGTTCATGCTCGGGAGGATTTCTACATCGATTTTTTTTTTCTAATAAAACCTGTTTTCATAATTAAAAGGGTTCATTATAAAAACATTTGTTCGACTTTTAAAAATAATTTATCTTAAAGTTAGTTTATCTAAAGTGCTTGAGTGCTGTTTTAGTTTCAAGCTTTGACCTGAAAGTAGTTTGACCCTCAGAGGAGCCTGCCAAAATAAGAAATTTTAAAACTTGACACTATGAAGAGTATCTGTCACAGCGAATGTCCTCATTCAGGATCCATGACAGATTGTCTCAAACTGAAACTGGACTGACCTGTAAAACAAACACAGAAACACACATACACTGATTGTTGTTGATTGTTTAAACAACAAATATTATGAAGCTGCCCTTTCAGTCTACTGGGGATGAGATATTCAGGAGGTAACAACATATGGATAGATAACAACACAACATGAGTAACACTTGATACAACATCTGGATAGACAGGAAACACACTGAAATAGGAATAATAAGAATAATAAATAAAACATCTTTAATGTGTAACCTGGTGGAAACTGACTCTGCTCTGGTATGTGAACAGGATTTTATCTCCACAATGACAACAAGAACACACACCCTGGGGATTCTTACTGCAATAACACATTCTCTGGACCCAAACCCGAACCCTAATCCTAAACCTAACTCTTATCTAATCCTTAATTCCTTACACTGGCTTCCCATCAAATTCAGAATTCAGTTCAAGATTCTTGTAATCAGGTGCAGAGTCTTGCATGGGCCGGCTGCCGCCTGCATTATAGAGCTAGTGCAGCCAAATAATAAAAGTAGAAATCGGAGGTTAACTGGTTGTTCCTTGGTCCAGGCTAAAGACAAAAGGAGACAGTGCTTTTGAGGTTGTAGCTTGTACACCTTGGAAATCTCTCCCTTTGGACTTAACATCTGTGGATACTGTTGACAACTTTGAAAAGCAGCTCAAGATCCATTTATTTAGACTTGCTTTGATTAATTTGGAGGGGGGGCTGTCTTAATTGTTTTTATTTGTCTTGTGATATATCCTCTAGAAAGGTGCTAGTTAAACAAAATTTCATTACTAACTCTAATCTAAACTCTAAACCAAGTTTTGACCCCCACACAGACCTTTGAAGATGTGTTGACAGAACAAAATGTCCCATTTAAAAAAAAAGTTCTCACTTTCCAGGTGTAAACTCAAACTGGTCCTCACAAAGATAGAAGTGTTGTCAGCTCACAGACCTTGTTCTGGCAGAATCCCTGACCCAGGATCAGTCCCAGCAGTGAGTTGAGGATGTTGGCTGCACAGAGGACAGCCTGCAGCCCACTGGCGACCCCCATCACACTGAACAGAACTACATTCCACTGAACCACAGCCTGGGGCCGCAGACACACTCCAGACCACAGAGTTCTATTGTAGAGGTACCCCACGTGACTGAGGCCAGGCCAAGAAGAGACCCAAAGAGGGACAGAGGGTCAGTGAGGGGTCAAAACATCTGGGCGACTTCATTAATCTGTACTTGTGTGTGCGTGTGTGTGTGTCTGTGTGTGTGTGTGTGTGTGTGTGTGTCTCACCGGTCAGGGAGGGGTTGCAGCGGGACCCCCCAGGTTGGACCGGTGGTGGTGTTGTAAAGACAGAGGGGACCCTGAGAGAGACCGGTGGCACTGACGAGACAACAGCTGCCAGCAGCCAGCAGACACACACAGGAGTATACCATCTGACACAACATCTAGATACACAGACAAACATCTGTAACACCTGAAAAACATCTGCAACATGTGACAAAAGCTGTAACTCATGACAAAACATCTGAATCACGTGACATAACTAGAAACAAACATCTCTAACATGTGACAAATCTGTTACACATGACAAACATCTCTAATACATGACAATATCAGTAACAACTGAAAAAACAGCTGGATACACAGAAACATCTGTAACACTTGCCACAAGATCTGACAAACATCTATGTGACAACACATCTGTATCACATGACATTACAGCTGGATAAACATCTGTAACACGTGACACCATATGCAACATAACATAACACCTGTAACACATGTCAAATCATCTGTAATACATGACACAACAGCTGGATAGATAGACAAACATAATAACAGCTGGAAAGGTTAAGCAGCTGCTGCAGTTTAATACAAAAATCACATTTTCCACCTTTATGATATGAAGTGAAGCAAAAATCATTCTGAACAAAGTAACAATAACGAGAACAGAGAGGACGATCCACAAACAACTCACCTGACTCCTGAAAGCACAGCAGCCTCTGGTTCTGCTGCTCTGAACAAATGCTCGAGCCCCAAGTAAAACCTGAAACCAGACATAAGGTCAGCATTTTGATCTAAACCCTCAAAATATGGTTTAACACTCATGGTCCCTCAGGAAATATGAAATGTGGCTTATTATTTCATACTCTTGTTTTAAATATACCTTTGAACAACATCTCTGAGATGAATCAAAAACAGCAGATTTGAGACATTGTGACTTTGAAGTTACACTTTGACAGTAATGGCGGCTGAGTGGATTTAGTCTGATTCAGCCTCAGGAGAATATAAACTGAGCACTTGACAACAATGCAGAAATACAGTGTGAAGGATTATGAGCAACATGTGTCACACACACATCACATGACACACCGACATATGTACCAGCAAGCCTGACCCCCAAAGGCCTGTGGCCCAGGAGGCCTCTCTTGTCACATGACCCTCCAGCAGGAAGTGAATCTTGAACTCAGGAAGCATCAGCAGGATGTTGGACATCATGCAGACGATTGCCATGGGAACCAGAGACATACCGACACACTGTAGACACCTTGACACACACATCTGTCAGCCATCAAAGGGAGAGGTTGAAAAAGATTGACATCAATCTCTGAGTTAGGAAGCGGTTAACGAGGAGCCGGGTTATTTCCCCTCTTCTGCATAAATATTAATACAACAACTGGTATTGATGATCCATATGTTGTGAATCAATGTGTTTCTTCAGTGACAGAAAACTGTTCAATTAGCCTATAAAGTGGTTTCTTTTTAACATGAGATCAAACAGTGTTCATAATACAAAGATATATTATATTAATACACTTGGAGTTCCACAAGGTTCTGTTGTTGGTCATTTACATTTTTTCAATTACATGTTAGTGTGTAACATCTTGATTTATTTTTCCATAACCTATCAGAGTTCCTCAAACACAGACCTTTCCACAACACATGACATCACATAATTTACCTTTTTATAACACTGTTTACCTATGTGTAAGTGTACCTGTGTACTATGTTTACATATTCTAATCTGATTCCTCCACAGTTACAGTTTGGTTAAAGCTGCATTTATAACTCTTTTTTGCTCCTTTGTGTCAAACATAGGATCACACAGACACCCAGCAACATGATCACGTGACTCGTTTCACCATGAAACTTCACCACTTGATTTTATTGAACCATAAAATGATAATGTTAATGCTGTATACCCATTAATAAAGATTTAATTAAGGTATTTTAATTGATAAATTAATGGATTGTATTATATTCCTTTAAAAAGGCCTTAACTCTTCTGTTAAGGCAAAAATTAAGGGATGTTTTCATCCTACCTGGTAAATTTTAAGAGCTTTTTAGTTCCATTAAACTGCAGATAATCCATCAAAAGGCCCCAAATCCTTTTTCTCATTAATTACGCATGCATTTCCACCTTTGTTGAAAAATGAACATATAAATTAAGCTGTATCTGTAAGGTTATTTTATAAACTTCAATTCCAAGGGGTTTTCTTCCCTGATCCACTCAGAAAAACAATCAAACAACTTCCTGTTACAATCCACTAATTTATCATTTGATCAATCTGGTAAACCAGTTAAATATCCAAATCTGAATAAGATGTAAAGTATACTTCATTAGCAACTTATACTAACATAAACCAAGATATTTAACCTTAATAACACCTAATAACAAGTCATTACTAATCGATAGAATATGTAATTAGGAGAAGTTAATTAAGGGCTTTGAAATGAAGTTTTTTTTTTAGTTTAGTTCAAATTAATGGACAAATTATCCTTGGTTTAGATGAAGGTGTTTGTTATGTTTTCAGAGGAAAATCAAGGATTTATTAAAAGATATTTTAACAGGTTATAGATAGCATGATAAATCTAAATTCATTACTCCCTGTCTTTTAGCTCTAGTTTTGGTCTCCACCACTTCTTGAGGGAAATCTCTGCAAACAGAAAGATTGAACCAGACAGGGAATGTGTGAGAATCTCAGAGTTCTTTGTGTTTTATTGTTAATATAAAAAACAAATATTAATTAGAGCAGATTTAAATTAAGAACTCACAGTTTCTGTACATAACAAGTTTTAAACTTTTTGATTGAGTCTTTGATGTGGCTTTTTTTTTTACTGAAACAATAAACAATCTTGAAAAAAGGGTGAATGGGACCAAAAAAATCAATGGTTTTCATTCCTGGAAATTTATCAGTTTATAAAACATCAGAAAATAGTTTTATGTCACATCTTTTTTACAGATGTGTATGAAATAAAGATATTCACCTTACTGGGACAGAAAAGAGAGAAGAGAAAAACTTTATATCTGACACTTTGAAGAAACTGACACCAGACTGGTATTTTTGCATCAAAACTGAATGAAACACTCGTTTTGACAAATTGTTGAGGATTAATGTCTGATAAACATATCATCTAAGTAATCATTTCAGTTGTAATGTTAACCAGATTATAGATCATAACTATTTTATGGTGAAAAGAATTGCAAAAAACACACATCACATCTTATATCAATATATCTTTTCCCGTCATATTATTCAGCTAAAATGCCGAAAGTCTTGTGCAACTCTTCTTGCTGCATCCTGACTGTCTCGGATAGAAATGTTTAAATGTCTGAGTGAATCACTGTCACATGCTGGTCTACAGAAAGAGCGATAATAAAACTCACCATGAAAGGCTGCGGCTGAACAGACTGAAGATCCAGTTTAGACTCAATCTGAGGAACAAACTCAGACATTTATAAACTTCTCACACAGAAACACAAAGACACGCCTACAGCTGTATATGGAAAACAGGAAACATCCTGAGGTAACAAACCTGTCAAAAACTTATGAAATACACTCAAACTCTGCAGTTAGTTTAATGTATTTGCAGAAAGGTTTCTGGAGCACTGGTCTGTCCTTGGGGTCCAAATATTCCCTCAGATAGGTCTGTATACATTGGCATGTAAAGATCAATACAAAAAGACACACTGCAGAAATCGGTTCTGAAAAACAACATTAAAATATAAACAAAGGAATTGAAACATTAGTTCAAACTAATTCAGGCGTTTTCAGAGTAAATAGTTTTACAGCAGAGCTGAGAAGAATGGACTGAGAACAGCTGAATGAACATGATCAGGAGAAGCAAAGCTGTGTTTAAGCTGCTTTACTCTATAAACATTTTTTCACACATAGGGAAACTGATGTGATGAATCTGGGCTGAAGTGATTCAGCACACCTGTACACGTGTTCTGGTCCTCATCCCGGAAACTGGACAGATAAAGGTCTCATTAAATCAGACACAGTCAGCTGTTTCTATGGATCAACTGTTTACACCCAGTTGGTCAAAGCTGAACAACGATGCACTCAGATCTGAGATCAGTCAGACAAGCCAGAGATCACAGTGAAGCAAATTCATCCATCACTCAGATGTCGACGGAAGTGAATGAGAATCAGAGCGAATACTCGTAGGACAGAGGAGTGGATGTGATTGAAAACCACACAAGACCGGACGAGATTTTGACAAATCAACATGGTAATATCAAATCTGAAAAATAAATGCTTTGGAACAAACACTCCGCTGCTGTTTATTGATCTGAATTTCAGCTGGAGGGGGACTGCAAGGACCTGATCTCACAGGTATTTTAAAACCACAAAATTCATTAATTCCAACAGAACTGCTGCTATCAGGACCTACTCGAGCAGGTGCAACTGATCTGTGCCAGGATTCCTTATTGGGTTCAGCCCTGACAGGTGAAGTCGGAGAAACTTCAGAAAAACCATAGTGACTCAGATAATTAGCTACAAAATTTCCTCCATTTCAAATTCTGTGTTCTCAGAGCTCAGCTCTGTCAGGACAGTTATTGATCACATTGATCGCAGCATTTATATTCAAAAGGGACTGAATCGCAGTAAAATATCACCATTTTTAATCCTGGTGTCCACTTTTTACAGTCATAAATCAGAGTTCTGCCTGAATGTAAACTTTGAACTGGGACAAAGCTCCAAACAGTATGGAGGTCAGAGGTCACTGAGGCTATAAATAGTTCTCTGCAGAACGGAGAAGTGAAGACACAGTATGAAATGTTGTCGTCTTCTTTCAGTCTTTCTGAAAATGTCTTGAGCCAGGTCCGACTGAGACCAGGACTCGACACTGACTCATGTTCACTTCATCTTTTTCTATTTTCTGTTCTTCTAAAATCACTCATCTAATTTTAGATCATCTGAGTCACTCTATTACTATGCAGGACAGCAAAGCCACATGGGAAATCTGCTCATATTTGACCTGTCATCCAGAATCCAGCCCTCCCTCACACTGTTATTTTAACTGATCTAGATTCTGACTGGCACATGTTGGGTTTCAAGCGGTCTCGGTCCAGTTTGATTTGCACCAGACTTGGAAAGGATGTGAACCTTGGACCATGAACCTCCTTAGCTTCATAGAAAAGGGTTGACTGTTTGAAGATGGATCTCTGTATGCCGCCCAGCAGACTCTGGTGAGGACCAGTTGCTTGGTCCTCTAGGTTCGCTTGGAGAAACTAAGACGCTCCCTCTTGGGCCTTTGAAGTTCTTTGTTTTTTTTAAGTGGTCTTGCTCCAGCTGGAAACAGACCTTTAATCACACTGTCCACACCAGACTCTGCTTGGCAGTAAGCTGAGACCTCCATTTCAACTGGTCCTGGTCAGTTTCCAAGTGACGTCTGGTATGGACCAAACAACTGGGCTGTGCACCAGAATTCATATTTGGACAGGCTGAGACCCTCCTTTAGAACCCATCTTGATTCAAGTGTTTGACCTGCAGGATTTTAGTGACACTGAGCAACATAAATGAACCAAACGCAAACACAGAGCCTGTGTTTCTACCCTGAATCTCAGAACAAGACAGTGAAAACTCACCTGTTAGACATTTAACATGCCAACACTCAGCAGACTTAGAGACAAAAACAAACCACAATCTGAAACCATCTGGGAGGATGAAACATTAAGTCACAGGACATGTCAATAACCACAGTCAAACCTAGAACACAGCGAGGACCATGACGCCTCCGACCCACGAGGACGGTGGTTCAATGAACTGTAGACGTCACCATCAGTCACATGACCACAGAGAAGCCGAAGAAACCCAAGCCTGGTGATGAAACTTCCTCTGAGCCCAAATGACGACTATATACGCTTTTTTTAAGCTCCATTTTATTTCTCTCATCATAATTGTAGGGCTCATTTGTTTGATTTTATCATTTTACTCTTCTAACATTCCATCCTTATATCTGCTGAATTATTGTTCTCATGCTTCTGTGTATCTTTGCATGGCCTGCGTCGTTTTAAAAAACGCTCATTTTGTTACAGCTGTTGTCTTCTCCACTTCTGACCTTCACCGTTTTCAGAAAAATTTCACCGAGGGACTGATGCTGAAAATCATCCATTTGATTTTCAATCACAGAAATGCTGATTCTCATGTGTTGTTAGAATCCAATTATTAAATGAGGTATGGAAATAAATTTCTGCCAGAGGAATAAAAGCAGCTTAACCATCGAGATCCTCGACTGTTCCAGTCTCAGAAAGGGAACTGCTCTGGTTAGCTCCACCTCTCCACCTCCAACCAGGAGACATGATCCACTGGTAAAGCTGCTGGTCTGCTCTTGCTCCACCACAACAGTTTATCCAATGGTCACCCGCCTGCCCCATTAATCAACAAGAGCTGAGAACTGACAAGATGATGACACTGATGATAACCTCAGGTCCTGTTTATTTGAATGAGCAAATTAACAGTCTGTAGTCACAGTAGCCCCCCCCCCCACAAGAGGCTGTAATCGTCATAACACAGCAGAAAATTAGACTGTTGAATGAGAAACAAAGATACCTTACAATTGATCCTTACCACTAGTGGGGTAAAAACAAAGGATTTGCCCTCTGTATGGTGGCCGGCGGACATAGTCTCGTATTCAGGCTCAGCTTTGTCTTGAGATGAACACTATCATTACATACATGTACATGTTAACAGGCGAAATGTTACATATTAAATGTGATCGACTTGCTGGGAATAATGTGTTCAGGTCATACAGGAAGAACCGGTGCTCCTACCATTCAAATCAACACCCAACGCAGCATGGACATACTGATGTTTAACATGTTGACAATATTCTAGATCTTAAAGTAGTAATATAGAGGCACTAGTTTATAAAAAGCTCATTCTGTCTGATGCCTGCAGTGTCTGAATACTCAACTTTAGCATCAGCGCTGAGGGGAGACGGAGGACATTTCTGAACCAGCGTAAAGCCACTTAAACCGAAAAACCCACCAGAAGCGGCTCCAGCTCTCTAAACGCTGTTGGAATCAGCTGTCGGTGCAGCTTCGGTGAAGTGGGATTATTTCTGAAAACGTTCTCTTTAAAAAAAAAAAAAAATTACTGTGTTTGAAAAATCTTTCAAACAAAAATGTTTCAAGTCTGAAACAGCACTGTGAAAACCTGCTGTGGAAAAAAAAAGGTAATTAACAAACGTTAGCTAAACTGCACTCAGTTTTACCTATACTATAGGTCAAAAGAATGTGGACAGCCCCTTTCCTTTATTTTAGTGCTGTTTTGGTTTGGCTGTGCCTGGACCTCTGAGCACTACCAAAGGAAACTCTTGATGACAGCTTTATTTCATTGTTCATTTGTGTTTCAACATAATATGAAAAAAGCTCCAAAAAGAGATGGTTCTCCCAGGTTGATGTGGAAGAATTGGATCGGAACTGGACTGTTAGGACCTCAGTTCTGTCCAAAACAAGCCAAACCTCATCACAAAACATCAGCATTGGACCTGACTGATGCTTTTGTTAAATCAACATTTCTCTGATGTGGCCTAACTGTCAGAAAACTCAGCATGTTACACTATCTGGTCAGAGCTGAACAGGGAGGGTACAATTGAGGAGGTCCATGATAGAGAGAGAAGCAGGTATGAGCAGCTGACGTAGCAGCATGGAGGGTTCTCTGTTCTGGACTACACAGGGCAGGAAACAGGAGGGGAAGCAGAACCTGCAGATCCCTTCCTCCAATCGTCAGCTGGATCAGAGAAGGTGATCTGATGAGCTGGTCTGATCTTCTGGACCAGATCACGTGAAACAACCGATGACCCTGGGTTAAATTACTGATGTTAGAAGCCGCCTGAGTGTGAACAGATCCCTGCAGCTGAAAGTGGGAGACGGGGCTGTTAGAGAAGCAGGTTAATGAACATGGTGCATATGTTGATCTTAGAGATGCAACAACTATCTGATTAATAAATTTTACAATCCAAACAGCTTAACTGTTACAGACATTTTAACGTCCTCCAGTTTATGCGTTGTGAAGATTTGATGCTTTTCTACATCTTAGGAGATTAAACTGAATTTCCTTACAATTTGGTAAACTGGTTTTGTGATACATGAGATGTTAAATATGTCATGTTAGGCTTCTGATTTGTTTTTGGTGTTTTCTGACATTTTCTAACCACATAAATAATCAATGAGTTGTAGCCCTAGTTCAGCTCTCCACATACTTTTGGCCATACAGTGTCTCCAAGCAAAATAAAAAAAGATCAGGGTTGAAGGCAGCAGTTTTCTATCTGCACCTTTGAGTTCTCTTTGAACAGTTCAGAGTGAAGAAGTGTTAATGAGAGAGAGTGTGGCTCAGAGACTCTGAACTGGGACCAGCAGGTTGAGGTCCAGACAGTTCAGTGGTGGTAGAGAGACACCAGGGTATAGTGCAGAAGGAGAGAGAGAGAGGGTTTAGCTGCTCAGGCTGGAGAACATCTCAGTCAGGGTGGTCTGTTTACTCCCACGGCTGGAGGAGGTGTGGGAGGAAGTCTTTGCAGTCTTTAAAAAAGGTGAAGAGCTAGAGGAGGAGAACGAGGTCTTCGTCGTCTTCCTGGGGGGTCGGCTGGGGGCGTCGGTGTTGGCTTCCGCTGTCCCTCCTTGGCTCTGGCGAAGCTGGTACGCGTCGGCAGATCCTTTGCGTCTGTCGGTGGCTCTTCTTTTCTCCTCCTGGTCCAGCTCCTTTTGCAGGAGCAGAGCAAGTCGCCGGTCCTCCTCTTCCTGCTGCCGTCTGCTCAGCAGCTCTGACTCCCCCTCAGAAATCCCCGGCAGGGGCATCACCCCCAACTCCAGAGAAGAGGAGAGCAGGGAGCGACAGCCTCGTTTGGCGATCACCTCCTCCTCTGTTGTCTCCAGCTCTGAGCTCTTCCTCTTGGTTGCTGAAGGTCCTCCATCTCTAATTAGGTGACTCCTGTGAGTCTGATCCTCGACAGAGGCTGGAAGGAGGTCTGGAAGGAGGTCTGCAGGCTCTGATTGGTTTGTTGGAGCTCCATAATAATCCAGTTTAGGGAGTGGACGCTCCACCCGACAGACGAGGATGTTCTCCTGAAACAACATCAGGATAAAGTCACTCTGATGATTTTTTTATGGTGTCAGTCCCTTGAAATCAAAACAATCTTCTCTCAACTAGGTTAAGTCCTATTTTGTCAACCTCGTCCTTTTTATTTTAAGTCAAAACTCTCAAGAAATTAGTTTTTTAACCATTTATCATCCTCATCATCATCATCAGACGAGTTGACAAAAATACAGTCAACATTTTAGTGCATCAATTGCCGACAGTAAGAATTACCATTTCAGTCAAATGTTGTTAACTGCTCTCAGATCAGATTTCATCCAACTGATTTCAGGCTCAAAGAGAATAAAAATAAGCCAAAAAAAAACAACAGGCTGTATGATTGAGGAAGAACCTTTTTAGAGAGGGGGTCTGGTCTGATGTTTTTCATTAAAAGAAAACATCCAGACATTGTGAGTCGTGAGAGAAAGGTGCTGATTTGATTATGAAACTTTGAAGGTCTTAATGGTCACAATGTACCAGGTTAAGTTATACGGTGTTTATAATAGGTTGTAAACTAGCATTAAAGTATATTTCTGTAGAAAATCTCCACGTACAACACAAGCTCAGTGCTAGACAGCCAGCTACTGCCAAACAGACTTTACTCAAACCCAGAGTCAATCATCTGTGTAAAATGCTGTGCATTTTAATAATCAGTTGATGGTAAATAGTCAACATTTGGCTGCATGTGCCACTTAAAAATCAATATGATCTGTCGACCAAATGTGTCTGGCAATTAAGTTGTGCTTTAGCAGGGTTAGTATGTTTAACTGGCTGAGCTCCTTTAGTAAAACTAATCCCCATCTGCAAACAATGTCATAATACGAATGTGAAATGTTTCACTGCTACCGTTGCTATTTCGCTTAATACTGACGTTAACATCTTCACATTAGGTCACCTCAGTCTCCGTGTGGTGCCCCTTAAGAGATCTCCTCAGGTGGGTGGTTTATGGCCGCAGGATTTCCCCCAAAACTAAGTTACGACACTCACTTTCTCTCTCCACAGCATAATATTTATAACTGGCTCAAATACTAAACTGTGCTGTTGCCATCATGTTATTTTCTGTTGCGTTAAAGTGAGCAGCAGCCTGGTCAAGGCTGACAACTGGATGCTATTAAGGGAACCGACCATATTATGTCAGAACTACAGAGTGGTACTGGTTAGCCGTGGGTGAGGAGGTAGAGCGGGCTGTCCACCAACTAGAGGGTTGGTGGTTCAATCCCTGCTCCTCCTGTCTGCTGTGACATGTCATTGGGCAAGATACTGAGCCCCAAGTTGCCCCAGACATATCATCGAGGTTTGAATGTTAAAGTGTATGTGTGCGCTCTATGTATAGAAAAAAGTATCGATTCAGACTCATAATAAATCAAACGATGCCAAGTTTTGGAACCTGAAAGGGCAACTGGGTTGACTAAGTCACTCCTGCAGCTCATATATGTCACTTTTTTCCACTGATGAAATCACAGAGGTTATCATTGTAGTTTTTAGTTTTAAACTCGAGTTGCCTCTTTTTCTGCACAGATACTGTGCAGAGAGTTAGTCGGTTGTTTAATGACGTCAGTTTAGTCTAAACATTCAGGTTAATCCTTGTCTTCTTTCTTTGGGGACTCAGATGTTCAGACTGATCCCACACGCATGCCTGTCACTAAATATGAGGCTACAGTAAGCAGCTTGTTAGCTTAGCACAGTGTGTAAACAGGGTTAAACAGCTCGCCTGCTTCATCCAGAGGTTCCAGCTCCTTCATAGTCCAAAGATCAACATGTTGTATCCAGTTTGTTTAATCTGAACAAAAACTGAAGCATAAAACCAACAATTCAGTTTTGAAGTTGCTATGTGTTGATTTGTTTGTAGGCTGTTACGGTCTTGTCTATAACCTGAAGTCATAGGTGTTCCACTGTTTGGATTCATGGGTTCAGCCTGGAGGTTTGAGACAGATCCTTCTCTGAGCTCTTTGGTTGTACAGCTGCAGCTTAATATTACCTCAGTTTATAGTAACAATTTCCCTTTTGTAGAAATAAATTATTGCACTCTAATTTTAATTAAGTTTTGACGCTTGTGTTTGGGGACCAGGGACAAAGGACCTTTAATTTTCATCTCCCGCTTCCTAACGAGTGGAAAAGTCACAGTCACAAACAGTTCAACTATAAAAGAACTGGTATTGTTACCTGTCTGTAAATCACCTGTTGTAATATTAACTGACCTTGTTGGCCATGAAGCTGGAGGAAGAGCTGCAGTCAGTGGAATCTGTTTTAGATGGAAGGGGACACAAGAACCTGAAACACACACAAAAGAAACAAATCATCACATTATCACCTGAACTCAGGCACAGTTTTTAGGTTCCCTGAAGCTTCGGATGTCTTGCAGCTCTCTGGGACTGTTTCTGTAGGAATTGATCCACCTTTAGTTTGTCTGGTGCATGAGGATGCACATGGATGTGAGCGATGCCGTACGCGCTCCTGCTGAGGGTGTCACATTACCCCACTGATCCACAGGTGGAGGTAAAGAGGATTAAAAAAATAAATAAATAAATAAATAAAAATAAATAAATAAATAAAATAAAATAAAATAAAATAAAATAAAATAAAATAAAATAAAATAAAATAAAATAAATAAATATCTCTTAATCAGCTTTACAGATGTTTTGTGAGGAAAGAAATAAATTCAACATGTTTGCCCCAGCTTAATGATTCGCAGACGGGGTTTTATTGAGAAACTGAACATGAACACAAACACAGAGCACTTTCAATGGATCACACTTAAACCCACCAACCATAAAAACTCATCAGACCAAAACAACAAAAAGAAGAATCTATTAGATTGCTAAATATTATTTTTAACTGTGTAATTCTTTGTTTGTCAGTGATGTGGCCTTAAAATAATATCATTACATTGCAGGTATAATTTTGAAAGAAGGATTTTTTTGATGATATAAGAGATATTGTTTGTGTCTGATAAACTCTGTCAGTCAAACTGGACATCATGGATCATATTATGTTTTTGTGTTTCTCAAACAACAAGAAAACAGAGCTTGAATATTTTTTTTTTTTTTTTTAAACAGTGCTGTTCCCCATGTGAACACATTTTTACTAACGACAGTAAAATGTTTCTTTTGTTCTCATGCCAGGAAACATGTAAATATGAGGGTAAAGAAAGAGCAGGAAATAAAGTTCATGGACTATTAACATGAATTCTATTCCTCACAAACAGCAAATCTGAAACAGATTTCAGCCTAGTGTCTTCAGTTGACAAGATAAGTGAACATGGTTCAGATTCTGAAGTCAACCTACTTCTCAATTTGTCCGGTGCTGACCTCCTTCTTCTTCTTCGCTTGAGTGATGTCAGCAGGACAGAGGTTCTCCTGAGAAACTGGAGCAGAGTTCTGCAGGGGGAGGGGAAAAAAAGGAGGAGCAAGGACAGGAGGAGGATAAAATGAAAGGAGGAAGGATTAGGGAGAACAGAGGAGGATTAAAATACATAGGAATACACACCTCCTCCCACCTCACAACTCTACTGGCTGACTGACATGGACCAGTGACCTGTGAGCCAATCATTGTTGACATGGTGAGTTAATTCATAAAACATGAGCAGCTTTGTGAAAAGCTCTCAGTTAGAAAACTTCAGCTGTATTGAGGACTGTAAATAATAACTGGTCAGAATATTCTGCTCAGGACTGGGGAGTTTCAGCATAAAAACAAAAGCTGAACCATTAGGAACACCGACCAGCTGGTTGCTGAGCAGTCTGGCCAGCCTCTCATCCTCTTCCCGCCTCCTGCTCTCCTCCTGCAGTAGCTCCTCTTCCTCAGCCAACAGTCTCTGGATGTACTCCTCACTGGCCCTCCTCTCCTCCTCGTCCAGCACTCGCCTCTCCTCTGTCAGCTTAACAGTAACAGATACAAACCTTCGTATTACTGTTTTCATCTGTTTACATCGATTCATATGTAGATCATTTCAAACGACCTCCCCAAGCTCAGAAGTTCAAACTCTTGTCTAAAACCCAAAGACTTTCCGTCTTGCTGCTAACACTAGCTAGCTAATGTCACTTACTTTTTAAAGTCAAGTTGGGCTGCCTGCGACAGACGCTGTACAATATTACCCCTCCTCATAACACTCCCATTCAAATTCATCTCTCCAGCTGTTCAAATTTTTGGCTGCCTCTTTGACTCAAATGGTGCAGCTGTAATGTATATTGCAAGTATATTTCTCTTACCCTACAAAAAAATCATTTGTCTACAATAGAACGAGAAAACAAGCCTTAATGTCAACCCCGATATGTACCCATATTTGTGATGATCAGAAAAATGGTTAATTAGTTACGGCTTTTCCTGCTTAGCCCCACCCCTTTGTAAGTTTGTTGGTCAGTATCTTGAAAAACTAAACAAGGCAACAACAAGTTTAATGCAGCTTAAGCTTTGTCCAATGAAGATCCACAGACAGTCTTGTAGCAGTCAGACATACAATTGAGGAGGAGATGTTAAAAATGTGTTTTTCAATTTGAGCCAACTGGGCTCAAATTTTTTTGGAAGCACCTGGACAATAATATCTTATATAATAATAGTATAATAATATATATCTAGATTATTAGTTTCTTGCTTGTTCCGGCTCATTCCAATTTCAGCCAATTTGGCATAATAATAATAATTATAATAATAATAATTATAGTAAATAATAATAGTAAACCAACACAAAAAAGGACTCTGCCCCTTTGACCCCTAATAAAGTGGAAAAATTAAAACTCAATGAAAAATTGAAAATAGAGAATAAACTTACTTTAGTGATTTGGTCTTCATATTCCTGCCTCAGCTCTCCAGGCTGACTTACTGTGGGAAAACACACTGAGACTACAAACACCCACACAAAAAAAAAACGTTAAGTTCTATTATTATTACTGTTCCTAGTATACACCCCCCCCCAAAAAAAACAAAATGGCTGCAGTCACAAGATCTATAACAAACTGTTTATATTAAGTGTTAGCATTAGTGTTAGCTTGGTGTTATTGGTCAGCTGATGAAGTAGAAAAGTTTTAGGATTACAATGTGTAGAGCTTACATAACAACCAGATTAATAAATGTCAGTGTTTCCCCAGACAAGACAATGAGCATCATCCCTGCAGACTGAATATTATGGAATGTGTCCTTGTAAACGTGTCGGTACCTCCTTGGTCGTCCTCGTCCTCCTGCCCTGTGAGGCGCCGTTCACACTGCAGAGGGAAACAGGTCTGGATCTGCCTCCACAGCTGTTGGTTGACCAGCGTCTTGTTCCTGCTGTTCAGTCGAGCCCAGGTGGAAACTCTCTTTCTGCACATCGGACAGCACAGAGTGGCTTTATCCACTGACTCCAGGAAACAGCCCTGAGACAAGAGAGACACACACAGGGCAGGACTTTTACTCAGCTTGTTCGATGAAGATCACAAAACATCTGCCCCATAAAGGCCCCTCATTCAGATCAAACCCTGTTCTCTCAGACGAAGCGTCCACAAGCTGTTTCTTCGCTGCCACAGAGAGAAACACAGCAAGAGGTAAGTGACTGGTGGAAACAGAACTGTCATCAACATCTTGCCAAAGCCAGTGAAAATTAAAAGGTAAAGACCAGTGGCAATTACAGCGGTTTAATGCGGACTGTGAAGTAACTGGGCAGAGGTCATGAATAATACAGAGCATTCAGAAAGTATTCAAACATCCTAATGTTTTTAACATTATGTTATGTTGCAGCCTGAAGCTAAACCGTTTAAATTCATGTTTTCTCTCATCGATATTCACTTAATGCCATGTAATGGCAAAGTATAAACAGAAATTTATTTTAATAAAAAGTAAAAACTGAAATATGTTTCCTGTTTCTCTTGATCATCTCTGAGATGTTTCTGAACCTTGATTCGAATCCACCTGTGGTATATTCAATTGATTTGAGATGATAAGCAAAGACTCACCCCTGTGTCTATATAAGGTCTGACGATATACACCAGAGACATGAGGTCAAAGGAACCGCCTGCAGAGCTCAGACACAGCATCGTATCAAAGCAGAGATCTGGGGAAGGCTACAGAAAATATGCTTCATTCAAGGTTCCGAAGAGATCAGTGGCCTCCAAAGTTCTTCAATACAAGTGTGGAACAACGTCTTGTATCGAAGTTGATCCGAGTTAATTGTAGAGCCAGAATACAGACAAAGATATGGAAGGGAAGATATTTAGTGCAGCTGAGTCTCTGGAGCTGATTTCTCATGGAGACTGATGAGGGAGAGGAACAGAGCCTTATAAAGACAAATAGGTAATGCTGTTATGAAATTATCCAAATTGTGATGGATTATCTAGACCAATGTTGGGAAATGTGATTTTGGATTAAAGATCTTTTTTGTGCATTAGGACACAAGTAGTACACAACAAGCCATCCAGACAGAAACTACAGTACTGCAGATACTACAGTATCTTTAATGATGATACCGAGCGTATTTTCCCTGTACACGATACTGATCATTATAGCATGGCACAGTAAATGGTACTGTATGTAAAATAAACAGACTATTACTGTAGAATAGTGTATGGTGGAAATACTGCTTTAAACTATTATAGTCATTTCAATCCCGTCTCCCCGACCCACCACAAATATCCCCTGTGCATGCACAGATGTACCCTCAGGACCTCCACCTCGGCCAACCACTCCCAGACAGAGTCTCAAGAGGAGAGGGGAAAGAAGAGAGGCTTCCCTGCCCCCTGTCCCAGGACAGACAAGAAACTACAGCACTCAGAGACCTCACCAGACTCATCGCACAGAAAGGGCATAATGTGCAAGAAAAATACCCTATTCTGGTGCAAGGCATGCCAGATGCTTAATTCTGGACAGGAACTGCCATGATGCATTTCATGTTTAGGGAAATGCCTTGGCAGGAAAAAAAAAAGACAATTCCTGGTGAATAAGCCATGGGCACAAACCATGAACACAAAAAGCTAGAAGCTCCAATTCACTTTCAGCATGATCAAAGGAAACGTGTGCAACTTTCTGTGTTCAGTTTTTGTAAAGGAGTCTTTTTATTGAGTGACATATATAATTAGCTGAGGTTGTGCTACACTGGGATGTGTAAAACTTGATGATGCTGTAAAAAAAATCAAAACTTTTCAAAGGCTAACACAAAGGTATGTAAAAACAGAAAGGTCTCTAAGGGATTCTTGTCCAGGGCCCTCAGTACCTCAGACTGGACCAGATGTCCTTTGGTGGCCCTGTGAGAGCCCTGACTTGAACCCAACAGAACATCTCTGGAGAGACCAGAAAATGGCGGACCACCAACTGTCCTGAGTAAAGCGTCTACATACTTAAATCAGTTTTTCTTTTTTAATAACTTTTCAAAAAAATCTGTTTTTGTTTGTCATGTTTGTTGAGTGTAGACTGATAAGGGGGAAATGAACATGAATGATTTTAGCCAAAGACTGCAACAGAGCAACGTGTGAGAAAAGTGAAGGGTCTGAATTAACTTTGCATAAAGCAGATTTATACAAAATTATGTTAATGCTACTTCATCTTTCACTGGAGGGGCTGATTTGACCTCCACTGCCCCAACTGCTTCCTGTGTGTCTGTCTGTTAAAGTGTGTGTGTTACCTTGCAGAATGTGTATGTTTATGTGTGTTACCTTGCAGAAGGTGTGTGTGCAGGGAAGTGTAACTGGCTCCATGAAGATCTCCAGACAGACAGGACATCGACAGTCATCCAGAGACAATGGACCTCCCCTCCTCACCTTCCCACCCTTGTCTGACACAGTAGGCACCTCCACCTCCACCTCCATGTCTGACCCTGGGGCCATCCTCCTCTTCCTCCTCCTCCTCCTTTGATATCACAGCTCTGCAGAGACTGGGGAGAAACCAGGTTCAGACACTTCAGAGACCACATTTATTGACAAGTATACATAAATAAATATACATACATACATACATACATACATACATACACACACACACACACACACACACAGTTTTAAAATAAAAAGGGTGAGGTTGACTAAATATGTCTGAACCTAATCTAGACTAAATCCAAAACTCAGGAGACAATTTGACAGATCCTTTTATATGTAGACTTGAGTGTGTGTGAAGTCCCAGCAGCCTGAGGGTAACTGTAAGATAAACATCAGGTCTTTTTAACATAAGATGGTGATTATCTGGTTTTTAAGAGACTGATGCTCTTAGTGATACAGGTTTTCCAGAGGCCTGAACCACAAAAGGGGTTCAACAAACCCAGGATGTCTCCTCGTCGTCTGGTTTCACTGAGCCTTGATCACCTGTATCATGAAGCTGGCTACCCTAACTCTGGGTTACCTTACCAGCTCAAGCAAGTTCACGTGGAAGAGGTGGAGGTGATAATTACAACAAAACATTGTCAGAGCCAGTATTTAGTCAGACATGAGGAGCCAAGGGGACACCTCCACGTAAATTCGGTTATAGTGACGTCCAAAAGTGATATTCAACAAGGTGAAATGTAAACAATATCCTCACTTAACCAGAGGGGAAAAGAAACGCTAGAACTAATGTGGTACCCTGGTGAGAAGTGAACCATCATGGAGCAGGTCTCGAGCCAGTGTCTGAATCACTGGAGCCAGAAAACGAGAGGAGATCCTGGCTGTGTTGGACTGACTTCCTGCAACAGGCCTCTGTTGTTTGTGGATAAACGGTAAACACTAGGGCGCCGTTATTTCATTATTTACAGACACGTTTCTCGCTTCAAGTACCATATCAAGTCAAATTAGACAAGCTGCAGTTTATGCTGATATCTAACAAAAGATTAAACGTGGTTTCTGGAGTTTAACCGTCGGTCTCTTGTCAGCTTTTAGCTAACGGGAATTAACTTTTAACTGCTAACGCTGCTGTTTTACGGAATTAAAGTCCGTTTACATGTTCACTGCAGGTTAACGGGTCAGAGGTACAACACCTGTTCACTGGTCCTCATTCTGTTGCTGTAAAATTCACCTGAGCTCTGTTCAGCCCGACGTCTGTGGCCTCAGCTGCTGCTAAAGTTAATCTCTGGCTAACAGCTAACTAGCTAACCGTAACAACCCCGAAAGCCCAGGAATCGACGCGTAAAACACGCAGCTCATGCGGTCAGCTCTCTGTGACACCACGGGGCCTCATGTTTCCAGAGTCTCAGGGTGACAGAGACTCACCGGAGGGTAACCGGGTTTTGCGGGGCCTCTTCTCCTGTTTTATGTTTTTAGCGGATGGCGATGTTGATTTACCACAAGCTAAACTTTTAGCACCGGATACCCGCGTGAATAAACTGTTGGTGCAGTACGCATGCTCCACACGGCTGGCGCTGCCTTCAGACCATCGGAAATTACATGGACAGCACTTCTTTCATGTGTTAATTTCTTTGCTGACATGAGAATGTGCTCAGATGTCTCAGCCTCACGGCGTTGATCACAAATACCCGTTGTTAGTTTTCCTGTGATAAAAAGGACACTGTAAAGGTCGCTGTGCCCAGTTCTCAGCCTTAAATTATTTATCGCGAAGAATATAGCTTTTGTTTTCTCCGCTGAAAATTTAAATGTCCATTTCCACCGCTTTTCAACTTGATCACTGTTTGTCATCTGCAAACAAAGACCTCCCCATATATGTTGGAGTATTAACAAATATATAATTTTTCATAATGTGGAATAAAGTCGGACTTAATCACCCCAACATATTGACCCTATCTTCGTTGGACTAGCTCCTTACTCTAAAAAGTCCACAACACAAATGAACATTATCAACCTACGATGCAATTAGAAGATTTTCTCTCCATGACATATCATGGGCTTTCTCAACATCAAAAAACACTGCAACCACATTGTCTGTATTTACTTAGGCTTTCCTCATTCCATCCTATAAATGCAGCAATGGGTCCATAGTGCTCCCCACTTTCCTGAATCTGCTTTGATACATAGCCACTATACCTCTGTTTTCTATGTGGTAAATGAATCTCTCACTTGGAGTTAGTTTCTCCAAACTTTCTACACCTAGATGTTTTAACATGTTATCGTGTATTTCATCTTTACCAGATAGAGTCCTTACTGTTTCTTCAAGTGCCCCTCTTATCTCTCCCATCATGAGTGGGACATCTTGCCAGTGATCCATTTGAACTTTTCTAAACAAAGCCTCCAGTTTTCAGATTTTGTTTCCCCTCTACCTCTTTCTTATTTGTCATTTCAGTCTCGTTTCCATCGATCGGAGCCAGGTAACTCCCCCCCCCCCACACACACACACACACACACACACAAACACAAACACACCTCGGACCTGTTTTCTAGCTAGTTTTCCCAATGAATAAGAAATGCTTATCTTGCACCAGACTGAGTTATGGTCGCTAACTATAGTTCTTGCTTAATAAACTGACCAAATAACATACTGATGCAAAAGTCCTTGATAAAAATGTGAGATTAGGCACAGATTATTTTCCTTTATTAACATCTATTCTTGTGTTACTTACATAATTTTAAGCACCATAACATCTTCTCATCTAGCAGCTCTTCTCTAAACTGGTGATTAATGTCTGTTCTGTCATTTAAAATCACCACACCAAACATGTGAACATTATTCTGCCCTTCTATCTCCTCAATCTTGCTTAATTCTTGTCTTTTACATGATTGATAATAATGCACAATCACAAGCTCTTTTCTTTCAACCCTCACTTTCACTACAACATACTTTTTTCACCTCCTGTATCTAATTCTGTGTGAGGAGAACCATCCTCCTCTTCTCTGAAATCTCCTTTACCTCAAATTCTGTCAGAATGGTTTCAGTCTCCTTCATCTCTACTCCCCTGTCATTCTTCACCCTCAGGTTCTCAACTAGTTCCCTCACATTAACTCTGAGGGGGAACCACAGAAATCATACCCTTGCAACCACTGTGCCTGTTTTCCCCAACAACCTTAGATACTGTGACTTCTCTACCATTAGTCTTCTGTGCCTTTTCCAACTCCACTTCAGTTTTTACATCCTCCTTCACTTTCCAATCCACTTACACTTTTTTCCTCTCTCCTATGACTATTCGCCCCATGGCTGTACGATCTCAACGCCTTTTCCCACTCACTCATCTTCCTCAATAAACTCCATGATGCTGTTTCTCCATCTCCCTCCCTGCCATCTTGTCAGTTTTCAAAGAACCGTGATCAGTGCCTGTGACTGGCGATTATGATCAATATTGGATCTGATATTTGATGATTGAAAAAACAACTTTATATTTACATAAATATAAATCTTGAATTTATAGCTGTGTACTTTTTCATCTTATTAAAATGAATCCTTATTTATAGTTGCTTTAATGTATATCAGCTGAAAAACAATGTTTTCGTGTTTGAAATTAATTTTAAGTGAATTTCACACACTATTAAAGTCAGTGTGATTTTTACCCCCCCCCCCTTTTCTTAGACCTCCACTTTGGCAAAAGGTGCAGCTGGAGGCCTGATGTTTTCTTGTCATCCGTCTGTCGCGTTCTCATGATATCTTAGGAAAACCTGGAAGGAATTTCTTCACATTTGTTTCAAAAGTTAACTTGGATTCAGGGGATGAACAAATCAGGTCCCTGAGGCCTCACAAAACAAGTTTTTGGATATAAATCAGGAATTCATTTACCAATGACAAACAAATTTCAAACAAATTCTGTCACTGTAAAACTCAACTGAGCTCAGTCTTACAGGATTAAAGGATGAAGTGATGACATTTTTATATTTAAAAGGTCAAACGTCAACCTCACAGTGACATCACAAAAACATTTTTCAGGCCATTATTCAACGCCAAAACTCAGGAGAACAGAGGGTCGGATTGTGACAATATTTCCTGCAACTTGCCAGGCTGGTGGAGGGAAACAACTGAGAGCTGATAATTCTAGTTATTAATTTAGATTTATCTCTTAAGAATTATGAACAACAAACAGTAAAACTGCAACACTAGAAATGGGGACCTTAATATTATACAAAAAAGTTGTTTATTTTTCATCCTTTACATTTTTTGGACTAAATCATATAAGCAGAGAGTAACAGTTAATAATATGAAAAATATATTGTGGAAAATGAGTAGTGTCTCTGGCAGTGCCACCATTGCAACCTTTAATGAGATCAAAAAAAGGAGAAGTAGCAGTGAGTGTTTAAACTCCGCTGAGCTCAAAGACACAAAACAAACATATTTAAAGACATAACATGAAAAAATATTGTAGGTTTCTGCAGTAACAGATTCTTTGAACAGTCACTTTATCACAAAGCCTGGTCTTCAGTGTTCATGTGTGCTTTTTTCCCCAGAGCTAATGCATCAGTTCTTCTTCTACTCTGGGTCCAGGTTCACTCTTGGCTTTCACAACATAAACACGCAAATCAAGCGTTGGTCTGTCTGGACTCTAACGGTCTCTGAAAATCAGCCAGGACTCATTATTATTCTTAGACCGGAGTAGGATGTCTCTGAGCCAAACTTCATTCGAAAATGTCTCAGTTTATTGCTGCGTGTTAATTCAGTCATTTTCAGTTCTTACAGATTTTAACCTAAAGCAGCAACTTTTTTGTAACGTTCAGACTGACGTTATCAGCTGTAGTGTGAGTGTTCAGCACAGAGATTTGAGTGTCACGTCTGTATGTTAAAATACTGGGCGGATGGATACGCTGCTGTTGAGCAAGAAATGGTTCCGGCAGTGAGTCTCCCTTCAAACCAGTGGTTCAGTTTGTTTCAGGTTTAATCAGATCTGACGTGAATCACAGCTGTTTCCAGTCATTATGCTGAGCTAATCACTAACTCCT
This sequence comes from Istiophorus platypterus, assembly GCA_016859345.1. NCBI lineage: Eukaryota > Metazoa > Chordata > Actinopteri > Istiophoriformes > Istiophoridae > Istiophorus > Istiophorus platypterus. The sequence goes on from CM029116.1 coordinate 157,377, forward strand.
GAACACAGACACGAGACTGTCAACCACCTGAACTTCTCACTCAGAGACAAAGAGGAGCAGACCTTCGTTGATCCCTACCGGTCTCAGCCGATCCCTGATCCAGATCTCAGGTGCTACTGGTTTGCGAACTCCTGTGTCCAGGGGAACTCGTCCCGGTGTTTCCCGTGCTTGCTGCCGGACTCTAGCACACTTGGACCACTGTCTCTGCAGCAGTGTTTCTTGAGCTGCCGGGAGTCGGAGAAGCCCTGCCCACAGCGGTCACAGGAGTAAAGCTTCACGCCGGTGTGGATCTGCATGTGGGACTTGAGCTGGTTGGACTGCCTGAACTTCCTGCTGCACACCACGCACTGGTAGGGTTTCTCTCCGGTGTGGACGAGCAGGTGGCGGTGGTAGTTCTGTGGCGTCCTGAACTCTTTCCCGCACTGTTCGCACCTGTGAGGTTTGACTCCAGTGTGCAGCAGCTGATGCTGCTTCAGCTGCGATGAGAGCAAGAAACCTTTCTGGCAGACGCCGCAAACGTATGGCCGGTCACCGCTGTGCTGCCTCATGTGGTACATGTACAGGTGTCGCAGATGGAAGGCCTTCCCGCAGGTATCGCAGGTGAACTCTTTGTTCTCAGCATGGCTCTTCTCGTGCGTCCTTAGCGTGGTGGTGCTGCTGAAGCTCTTCATACAGATTTTACAGCTGAACGGTTTGACCCCGGTCGGCCTCTGTCTCCCCTTTCCTCCATCCTTCCCTCCATCTTTACTGTCGTGAACCAGCTGCTGGTGTTTCTGCAGCTGACAGTTGTAGAAAAACGTCTTCCCGCACAGATCGCACATGAACGGCTTCTCCACTCCATGAACCAACATGTGGGTCTTCAGAGCCCAGGTCCCTGTGAACCCCTCCCCACACTTATCACACCTGAGACAAAAATACAGAAATGAGGAGGTTAGGTTGAAGAAAAGAAAAAAAAGAAAACAGATTTAGTGTAAAGGTGGAAAAAGCAGTGACTTCCAGGCCTGACTGAAACCGTCTCTACTTTAACAGCAAAACACTTACATCAAAACATAAATATATTCATAGGTGGAAAAGGAAAAATCCTTGAAGATGCCCATTTTTTTGCCACTTTTAAACTAGCACTAGTTGCGCTTACAGTTATTTGTTTTTGCATCATTAATTCAACAATAAACAAAAGGTTGCAAATCAGATCTGAGACCTGCTCAACGAAGCAGGGTCGGTGGTTAACGAGGTAACTTCGGGTTTAACCCTGGATTTTCAGTGTTACCGAGGTGGTTCGATTCTTACCTGGGTACAACACCATGGTAACTAACACTGCACAACTAACCTGACTCAGATTAGGTTAACTTCAGAAGATCAAAAACCTGTCAACAGCCAAACTACTGACCAATCAGATCACTGAAAACCATGGAATTGTTCCTACAGGATCCTCACAGGGACAAAAGAGTTTAGAATAAAGTGACTTATGATAAAGAGCAATAGATATTTCTATAGATTAGTCTGACATTACTTAACTTTTTTTTTCTTATTTGTATCACATATTCATGGTAGTTTGTTCATCATCAGACAAATGAGCAAATACTCAGAAACTACTTCCTGTACTTATTCAAAATTTATAGTTAGCTTCATAACTAGAAATCATTTCTAGCGTTTCTTTTCCCTTCTGGTTCAGTCAGGATATTGTTAACATTTCACCTTGTTGAATATCACCTTTGGACGTCACTATAACCGAATTTACGTGGAGGTGTCACCTTAGCTCCTCATGTCTGACTAAATACTTTAATCATGGCTCTGACAGTGTTTTATTGTAATTATCACCTCCACCTCTTCCACATGAACTCACTTGCGCTGGACAGGTAACCCTGAGTTAACGGAGCCAGTTGATAACCAGCTTAATGATACAGGTGATCCAGGCTCAGTGAAGCCGGATGACAAGGAAACATCCTGGGTTTGTTGAACCCCTTTCAGGTTCAGGCCTCGAAGGAAACAGCAACAGCCAACGTTACTGTTTCTCTCTCTCTCCTCTCCCCTCCCCTCCCCAACTGGTTGAGGCAGACAACCCCCCACACTGAGTCTGGTTCCTCTGAGAGGTTAATTCCTGTTAAAAGGAGTTTTTCCAGCTCATGGTGGAACTTTTGAGTTTCTCTCTAGAACACTATCTCAGCCGGACTTTTCAAAGTGCCTTGAGATAAAGTGTGTTACTAGTGAACTACTGCTATATAAATAAAACTGAAAGGAACTGAAGTGTGATGATGGAAGTAATTAACACATCCATGCTGCACACGAGTACCTGAAGGGTTTTTCTCCGTTGTGGAGGCGCAGGTGTCTCTGGAAGTTGTACTTGAGTCCAAAGCTCAGTCCGCAGGTTTGACACATGAAGGGTTTTTCTCCAGAGTGAACCACCCGGTGCTGCAGCAGACCCATCCTGCACTTGAAGGCCTTGTCGCACTCGCTGCATTTGAACGGCCGCTCTTCTGAATGCGACCTCTTGTGCACGCGCAGGTTGCTGGCGGTGGAGAAGCTCTTCCCGCAGGTGTGGCAGGGATACGGCCGGGCGCCGGTGTGGACCGTCTGGTGCTCGCGGAGGCTCTTCTTCCTGGTGAAACTCTTCCCACAGACGTCACACATGAAGGGCTTGACTTTGGCGTGTGACACCTCGTGATAGCGGAGCGCGCCGGGGGAGGTGAAGGTACGGTCGCAGGCGTGGCACTTCAGCGGCGTCTTCTCGAGCCGGTGAGATGCCTGGTGGACTCGGAGCTGCCTCAGCAGCCTGAACTTCCTGTCGCACTGGTCACAGTGCAGAAGCTTGTCAGGATCATTCTCCTGAGCCTCCCTCAGCTGGTGGCTCAGCTGGTGTTTCTGCAGAGTCTTGGCCTTGTAGAAACCTTTGTCACAGGAGTTGCAGGGGAAAGGTTTGAGGTGACAGGACACATGTTTCCTCAGCTGATGTTTCTGATGGAAACCTTTGTTGCAGAGCTCGCAGAAGAACCTCTTTTCTTTGTACAGCTCCCTCCTCCTCCTCCTCTCCACCTCCTTCTGCTCCTCCTCACTCAGACCTGCACAGAAAAAACAGGATTACAATTAAAACACAAAGACAGAGCCAGGAAACGTGTCAAAGCTTTGAACGTACAATACAAGGTGTTTTTTTGCAAAGTCAAATGAATAAATGATTTTTTTTTTAAATCTTATTCACAAAAAATAACTAGTTGATCTTTATCAGTGCACGATTGGAAACGTTCTTACAGTAAGGTTTGATAACCCATCTGAAGCCATTCAACTAAATCGTAAAGCAGGGATCCAAAATAACAAGTAGCTCTTGAGCTACACCTGGATGAAGTACACTAGCCCAGCACTTTATTAGGAACCCCTCTCTAATACTGGGTTGTTTCCCCCTCTGCTCTCACACAGACTCAGTTCTTCGTGGCCTGGATTCAAAAGATGTTTGAAAATTTCCTCTGAGATTCTGGCCCATGTTGATGAGATTGCACCACAGTTGTAAAGAGTGGCTATCCGAGTTAGCATAGCCTTTAAGTCAGCTCCAGTCTTCAAAAAACTTCAGAACCCAGTCATGAAGCCAAAGTCTGATGAATAAAACTTTAAAGAATTCCTTTAGGAAACAGATGGTGGACTCAAACACTCTGCAGTAAACAAGAGCATATTTCAAATTTCTTTTTGAACTTTCCCTTTAACCCTGTGACATTCAGTCTGTCTGCATCTTTAACTGTGGCACATTCATATTTATTAATATACAGAATCTCCCTTTACCTAATTTTCTTAAACCAATTCAGAACAGAACTAGTTTTCAGTACATCTGATCCCACACAGGATTAGTTTGACTCAGAAAAGACATCCAGTTACCTGTCTCACCTTGTTGACTCTCAGTAAACATCTGATGTTCAGGTTTCTCTTCAAAAGTTTTCAACTTCATCTCTGAATCCTGAAAAACACAAAGCAAGACACCGGAGATCATCAGTGATGCCACTGTTGCAGGTTTTAACACAAATCAGACAAACCATCAGTCCTGTCTGTTTCATAAATCTGTCCAACCCAGAACTGCTTTGTTGGTCACATTAGTTACAATGTCAGTAACATACACAGAGTATGTGATCAGTGATTAATAACAGGTAATCAAATGGAAGTTCAACCACATTGACTCATCAATCCTCCTCCTGTTCTGCAACTACAACAAGTATAAGCACAGAAAAAGCACCAGGGATTTTATTTCAGCTAATTCCAAAAAGGATGAGAAGTTTAAAAATGATTATCTGCAAACTCAGACAGAATAAAACCCACTGATGACACTTAATGATTCAAATTTATTTCACACTCATGGTAAAAAGGGCTTTATTTAGGTCACTATGGCCAAAACAAGAAACAGAAAAATAAACAACTCTCATAATTTACTTACTTCAGAAATTTTAAATGAAGAACATTCTCTGATGTCAGTAAACAGATTTAAAATTATAATCTTTAACCTTTCACCATTTTCTGACATTTTACAGACTAAACCATTAATCAGTTACACAAAAAAATAACTAGCAGATTAACCAATAATGGAATTAATCAGAGGTCTTCTAATGCTGCTCTCCATCTTTCAGTGACACCTTGAATTCTCAAATAACAGCTGTTACTTAAATAATGAGTTTCACTGACAGCAGCTTGATAAGGATTAAAAAAAAAAAAAAAAAGAAAAACTAAGCAGAGTCAAACAGAAATAAAGTCTTATTGTGTTTTCCAGAACATGGTGACTCTATGGAAACAAACATGATGCGAGATTTATCAGACAACAGTTAAATAATAGGTAAACATGAAGGAAAAGAGTTTGTTTCAGGAAACAGAGCCTCTGACACATAAATTATCACCTCGCCGTTGTTTTTCTCCACCAGTCAAGTTCCAGTTTAAATCCACGTCTGTCCAGACTCATACGAAATAAGTACTGAAGACTTTGAAGAAATTTAATAAAAACAAACGTGCTGATTTTTAATGTATGAATTCCTCTTTTGACCACGAAAATCTAATCAGTTCATCCTTGAGTAAAAGTGGACGTTTGAGATATCGTGTCAATGAGAACGAGACTGACAAACTGACAGACAGTGGCTGTGGCCAGTGTGGAGGTATAGAAATAAACTAAACGAGGGTAAAAACAAAGTCTTGATATAAATGTCAGGAAAATAATTGGTAATAATTCACCAAAAGGCTTAGCTTCATTAACTAAAAAGAAGATTTATATCTTGTAAATGTGACACCATAACATAGGGGAAACCTTAAGCTGTAAGCCATTAGCTAGTTAGCAACAAGCCATGCTAAGCGTAACTCAAGGTGACTGGCGTGTGACTGTGTCAGTCAGGAGCCAGAAGCCCCGCTTGCTTCTTTCACATCAGCCGTGTGGTAGAATGTCGGGTTCCCCTTAAACTACGGAAGCCCACGGGAGTTTGTTCACTGCGTAATACGGAACAATATGAAAACATCTGAGTTCCTTATTGTATAAAGAAGTTACCAAAGCTGCTGGTAGGCAAAATGCTGCCTGGAATAAATAAGGAAATAATATAAGAAATAAGGAATAAATAAAGTGGAATAAACTGAAACAGTCCTCCTAAAGCATAATTTTTATTTTTTTTCATTCCATTTATTTTGTACTTTTATGACCTTAGATATGCTTTTCAGTTTGTTGTGTTGTTTTTTGGGTTTTTTGTTTTTACTTTTTGCTCTTGGCTCAGGACAAACAAAAGAAACCTGGCCGTACATATTTGTACTGAACTTGTACTGAACTGTGATGTCTAAACTGTGTTGTAAACAAACCACAACTTTTGGGTACAGTTACAACCCACATATAATGTTCAGTACGTTCATTATTGATCAGTATTGATTATCAGACTTACATCCACAGCTGGATCTTCTTCACGTGTGGGAAGGTCCTCGCTGACAGTCACTGACACACCTGCGGGCTCAGCGGTTGGCTGATTATTAACCACAGGAAGTGATGTCACGTGAGAGGAGGACTGGATCAAATCGGGTGTTCCATCAGACTCTGTGGAGATCCGAATCGATTCTAAATCCACCTCGGTCTCGACGTCAGCAAGACCCAGGCCAGCGGTCTGATCTGGCTTTTCCTGCAGCACCTGGGGGCCGGTGCTGCTCTGCCCTGTGATTGGTCCGGGGAGCGGCTGGCTGATGATAACCAGAGGGACCTGGGGGCTGCTGCCGGCTCTGTGTGTGGGTTTGGTAGAGCTGAGGATGGCCATGGCGAGAGCCGCAGGGTTGGCAGCTGGTTGATTGACGTCCAGTGACAGAGAGGGTCCGTCTATAAGATTCAGTTCATCATAAAATCCAGTCAGATAAGAAATATGTCAAATTATATTAATTCAAGATCTATATTCACTGTGTCTCTGTATTTTGATAATAAATTCATACAGTTAATTTCAGGTTGTTGGTTGAAAGCTCTGAAATAATGTAAGTGAACCTTACCTTGAATTTACTTTTGATGAATTTAGCTTTGAACTCTGTGAGGTTACGCAAATAGAAATAATACGTAAACTAAAAATTTTGCACATTTTATCATTTAATTAGGTACTGTTTACAGTATTTATTATATTTATTAAAAAAAAAAAAACTAAGAAAACTATTTTCTTGCACTTTTCTGATTTTATTATACTGTGATGCTTGAGAAATACCCCCCCCCCTTTTTTGTGATGCTTACAGGTCCCTTTCCCCCTCATGTTAAGATGCATTCAAGTTCTCTGTGATCACTGACCGGCTGGTTTGATCTTATAAAGCGTCTGACTCAGGTTCCTCTCGGCTGCGGAGGTTTTCTGGTTCTTCAGTTCGGACTCCAGGCGTTTCACTTCGTCCTTCAGAGCGCTCGTTTCCTTCTCTAATCTCACATACAGCTCTGTGAAAACTCTGCAGATTTTACGAACCGCCTCTCTGGACATCTCATTAAGGATGGCGGTAAGCTGAATCTACAAGAAAAGATAGGAGGAGTGAAGATAAACAGAGAAAACACTGTCGGTTCTGTCTTTACCTTTGTAACTCTGGTCATAGTGTTAAACTATCAACTTTTACAGGCCTAATATTTACTTATCTGGGGCTTAGGGTTAGGGTTTTTTGAATGCAGAACCTTTATTTGTAGTGGAGTGTTTTCACAGTCTGGTATTAGTACTTTTACTTAAAAGGGTCTGAATTCTTCAACCACTGTTTGTTTAACTAAATTCACCATTGGTCAGATCATAAAAATATTAGCATTTATATGGCAGGAGCTTTTCATGTTACTTTAAATTTAATGTTTACATAATATTATTATTACTACTATTATTATCATTTTTAATAATAATACTATAGGCCTTAGCTCTTTTATGCTGAAGGTCAAAGAGCCATACCGGAAGTCGCATCGTTCACTGGTCCTAATTTTCTTTCTCCTGACAGTTTATTAACTATAATAATATGACGATTATCCATTATAATGTTAGCTCTTTCTTACTAAAAAGTAAAGTTTCACATTGCGAAAGTTTCCATTACTTTCTCCTTTTACTGTGAGCAATAAAAAGTTGTTGTTTGTTGTCTAGATACACAAGATGGCGGCCGTCACTGTGTCGGCGATTACTTCGGTAAAAACGTAGGAACAGCAACGTCATCTTGTCTGATTTTATCTTTCCAGTTTGATAAAGGTTTACACTGTGTAAACAACATCACTCTAAATGACTCATTAACGCCGCGTTCGGGTTTTTGCCGTTATAACCGAAGGAGGAAGTGACGGCGGATTTTCCTCTGAAGATCTTCACTCTCAGATAAACTTCCTCCGTCTCATTTTCACTAAATGAATCGTATGTTATTTGAACGTGCGTCCTCACCCCGGTGTCCTCGCCGACGGTCCCCTGCTGTCCGAGTCGCTGCTGGACGACAGCGGCCACAGCCTCCACCGCCGCCTCCATGATCAGCTCGGTCTGACCGGAGAAAGTTCTCACGGCCGCCATTCCGGCCCGTTCCGTCCCGCTGGACAACGTCACCGTGTTTAACTGGACTCAGAGCCGCGGTTCCGGTCAAGGTTCAGCGGCGTGTCGGGGTCGACGCTGTGTTTGTCACTGTGGGAAAAAGTCTGGAAAACAAACGGTCGGGATGCTAATCCGCTGACTGCCGGTTTACTTCCGGTTCACCGCCACAGCAGCCGCGCAGGCTCCTCATCTCTGATGAGTCTCGTTTCCGGTTCCTTTCTCATGGCCTCGGGAGTTTTCTTTTGAAAGTCTGCAACGGTACATGTGTTGTTACGAGCCCCAGAATAAACTACGGTACATTATTCCAGAAATTATGTCTAAAGTAATTGGTGTTAAATATCTGCTGTATTGCAGTTTCGATGTAAATAAAACTCTTGTTAAAAAGGCAAAACAAGCGCTTTCGTCATGTTTTATTTTATTAACACATTTTTCCCATGAACGTTGAATATGGAATAATGAAGATTTTATATATAAAATAAAATAGCATTTACTGATAACTGGGTTAAGAAATGACTTATTATTAGTGAAAATTACTAAATGAAAACGGACTTTTACATATTAGTACAGATTCTCTCAAGAAATAAGGAATTCCAGTTGCAGCTAAAAAGCAATCGTCTTTAAAGCAACACGTTTTGTCATTTGAGAGTACTGGAAGGAAATAGCTTGTTTGATGTGAATCCGCAGCTTCACAGATGGTTACGTTGTGTTAGATGGTCACGTTTCAACGATAAAGAAACGTATTAATAGTCATCCTAAGAGATTTCACCAGCCTTCCACAGCTCACCATGACAAGCTGTCACTGAAATCTTGATTTGAAAATATTAAGTGGGATTCAGTTTGATATTTTAATAAGAAATATTTTGTTACCACCTAACCTAGAGAGGGTTCATTTAAAAATATATGTTCAATTCATTCTGGAAACCAGATCCTTTCAAGAGTCAGAGACAATGTTGATGGATAGTGTGTGTTCTGCATTAACAAAATAGAGACTATCTGCCATCTATTCTATGAATGCCTATGTATTTTATGTAGTTCAGATATAGAATATTTATCTGAGACATTGACTGGTTCAACTATTTGTGTAGAAAAAAGACACATTATATCTATTATGATAAGAATGATATCAACTCTTTATTTTGAACCTCTATTTTATATGGAAAACACAAATCCACAAATGCAACTGGACTAAAAAGAAACCACAAACACAATGGTTAAAAACAGAATCATTAAACAGACTGAAGACTAGAAAAGCACAGAAAATATTAGAAACTTGTAAAGTTAATTAAATATTTTCTTGTCTTTGTTTCTCATCACATGGTACTACTCTGTATATAGTCTTTTCATGTCCTGTCTTTTTGTCATATTGTAGACATGCATTTAGATGTTTCATGTTACGAATTTGCCATTCATGTTGAGCATTTTCCCTCTTTCCTGACAGTGATATTTTCAGTATAGATAAAGACGTTTACAAGAAAAGACGATACTGTGGGATCCTCTTTAATTTACAGCAAAGCAGATCCATTTTCATTTTTCTGTTTTTTTGTTGTTTTTTTTTTGTCTAGATAAGGGAAACACTATTCAGTCTGTTTCATCCAGGGCAGAAATTGAAACATCAGAGTAGGCTGAAACAGCAGTGACACATGATGATGAAACGGATTTATTCAAGACTGATTAGACCTCTGTGGATGATGTCCTCTAGTTCAATAATAACACAACACTAGTTGATGGAATCACATAAAAAAAACTGTACAACGTGTGGTTGAAACACAGTGAGAGTGACTTACTGTATTCATTAAATATCACTCAAAATTTTTACTGTGGAAAACTCAAACTGGAACAAAACAGTATTTCTGCTCACATGTTGAAGGATTAGAATCAAGGGGGATTAACACAGAAGCTTCACTCTCAGACAGGAAACTAGAATTATCGTTCAGGCAAAACATAAACACTTGTGATTTTCTGCAGATTTCATATTATTATTGATCTAACAAAAGTTTGATGAATTTTCTCTTGGCAATCATTTGCATAAACCACATTACTCTGTGTATTCTACAACATTTACATACAGGCGATCGATCAGTAATCAGATTACCATTACTATACACTTGGTTATTTGCACCAAAAAATCCAGAGAAAAACTACCGTACTCAGTTTTTAGTTTTCTCTGTGACTCGTGTGATTTCACTGTTTCTGCAGTGAAGTTACTTAGTGCCGGGATCAGATCACTGTTTTATTACATCACATTTATACATTTTAAAACAACACATCATTGTATACACGGCTCACATGCTTCAACAGCAGACCTGATCTACTCCAACTGTCTGAACAGGTTGAACCACAGTCACTGTGGTTTTTGTTTGGTCTACAGAGGAGCAGATCTTGACCACCAAGTAAAAGATCTGGGGTTAAAGTTAACCAGGATCAGGGTCTGAACCGTAATCAGGTCTGAACCAGGATCTGATATGAAGGGTATGGCAGTGAAACCGTATGTATCTCTCAGTGGCCCAGATCTGGTTTCCTCTGCAGACTCTGAACAGGGTGAACCACATTCCGACATCTGGGAATAAATCAGGTCTGGATTAAAAAGTGTCCTGAACTCAAGCTTCATTTCTATGGTGCACCCGGTTTGTAGTATCCATGGCAACTGGCAGGCCCGGTTACTCTGACACCTTGACCCGGAAAGTGACACGACCCTGGAACTTGTCCCGATCGTCGTCGTTACGCAGGTCTGAACCCTCGACTTTACACTCCACTGTCTGCTCCACGTTGTAGTCGTCTTTTGTCAATAACAACTTGACTGCGACCAAAGGCTGCACATATTCGGACTGTAAATAGAGAGAGAGAAGGAGAGGTAGGGTTAACATGGAGAGAGTCTGGAATCCAGAATCCATCTCTCATGACAAATGTCAAGCTGTTGTCAGATTATCAGAAACGTGGTGTCAGCTGCATCCTTGGGCAGTGTCTCTACACCTCACTCCCACCACCAGTGACACACACAACCAAGACCACACTGGGAACAAAATGGGGAACGACTACATGGACCTCTGTCACTCCAAAGGTCTGTTTAAGTTTAATGGCAGGATGAAAGAGGACTGTTGGGGTGGGGGACTTTTGCATGTTTTATTGATTTTAAAAATGCTTTTGATTCTATTTGGTAACAGGGATTATCTTACAAAACTCTCAAAATGAGGGGTCAACTTTGTGACATAACCGATGATGTACGTGCTATGTATGTTAAAATCCTTCTCTAGGCTGATGACCTAGTGTTGCTGTCACCCACACAACAATCATGATCTTCCAAAAGAAGCCCAGATGTCAGGAAACCAAATATCAATTCAAACGAGGAAACAGCCATCTAGATCATATTGTGTTCACCTGGGGCTCGAAATCATTGTCTTGAGTAACTTTGGTCTGGAAGCTAATGAGATGAAACAAAAGCATGTAGAGCATTTTATGCAGTTAGGGCCATCTGGACCTAAACTAATAAAAACTGTCAAAGTATCTCTCAGTGGTCTCTGTGGTCACTGCAGCTGAGGTAGAGACAGAGATGCACAACCCCTAAAAAGTGACCAGTATAATATTATCAGATTGGAGAACTTCAAGAAACTTGATCTGTTAATCCCCATCTTCACAGAGCTGATGACAGTGAAAAGGAATAGATTCAATATGTGACTGCATGTTAAAAAACTTAGGGACAATTCATTTAAACAACGTAATTGAGTCTGGCAAATAATTGTCTTGACAAAGCCGAATGTACATATGGAACACACACACACACACACACACCCACACACACACACACACACACACACACACACACACACACACACACACACACACACGCATGCAAAATGTATTTACTATCTTTTGTCAGCCATTTTTGTTCTTTTTATCTACTTATTTTAGTTCACTCTCTTTTCCACTCTTCCATCTCATTGCTGAATTGAATTGTCCTTGACACTTTATTAATATCGTTGACCTCAAAGTTGTGCCAATAAAGCTCACAACAAAAGACCTGAAACTGAACTGAGTGAAAAAGACGTTTGGTTAACATGGAAAGAGAATTTGTCCTGGTTCACACACCTTCTGCTTTTTAAGTGTAAAATATAAAAAGAAAATATGACATGAAAAGACACAGATTTTATGAAAGTTTTCGGTTCGTAATAATAATAAACGAATCAACCTGTCAACTCACATGTGCTTTCTTGCCATAGTACGGGAAAAACATTTTATCCAGTCGACCCTCAGATGGGAAATACTGCATCTGTAACATACTGTCTCTCTACCAGAGAGAGAGTGGGATAAATTATACAACAAAAACCACAACGATAACAACAATAGTAATAGGAATAAGACGAAGAACAATAAATGCTTATTATTAATATATAATAATATTTCATTAATATAATTAAGAGAATGAGAAAAATTTTCACATCAAACTGTATAATCCGCTTTTCATCATCATCATCATCATCATTACCATCATCATCACAGAAATAACCAGCTGAAAATTTAAGAGTGATCCCCTATCAGTCACCAGTCAGTGTATGTCATGAGGAGCCACTCTTGTAGCTAAAGACAACATATACAATATATGAGATTACATGTTTAGTATATGTTCACACAGTGGAGTCCAAAAGTCTAATCAAGTGAATTGGACACTACACACATAAATACACTGTACATATGTATGAATCTATATATAATGTATATATACATTATAGATAGATCTATTATATGTTTATATGAATTTATATTTATACACACACAGACACATACACACATACATATATATATATATATATAAAACCAACAGAATTATTTTTTCTATGAACATTTATCGAATAAAATTTTTTTACTACGAATAAGATCAGTCATCTAGAAAAACTGTTATTAAACTAAATTTAGTGTTATTGTGTGTTTATGTTTAATGTCATTCTGTCCAGAACGAAAATCTTTGTCAGCATCTGATTGGTCAACGAGCTGCTGCTCCTTAATTTCACAAGGACATGTTCTCTTTAGAAAGTGTGTGTTTTAATGTTTGTAAAGCGTGTGTATAGTGTGTCTGAATAGTGTATTTTATGTGTGTCCGTGGAATGTGCATGTAATATGTGTGCGTTACCTTGGTAGTACAGTTGATATAGGGATCTCCTCGTGGTTTTAGTCCAATCACCTGTAGACAAACAGGCTGCTGATGTTTTATTCATTATAATTTTATAATAACTATATCTATAAGAATTTAGGGCGGGAGTCAAACCCAACAAATATCTGACTGACACAGTAAAAGTGTTTAACCTTCTTTCTAAATCGGAGCTCCAGGTACATCAACCTGCTGGTAACCATAGTAACAACCAGCGCTTCAGGTATGTGAACCTGACTCTGACTTGAACTACAGTCACTTTGAATGTGGTGGAGCATCTACACACAGCTCATCATAGTTCAGTTAACATGATATGAAAGGAACCTCATTCAGAACCGACAATAGGTCTTTATCTCAACCTGGTTCTTGATTTTATTCATAATAACTACAGACAATTAATCACAAACAAACATGAACATGACAACTATCGTAACCTGTAAAACAGTAAGAGTGAGAATGAGGTCTCTCTCTGTTGTCCCAGTCAAACACTGAGACTGAGGAGTGATTCATTTTTAACCTAGAAACATCCGGATGGAGTGAGAGTGTTTTGCTGACCCGGTTCATCTTGATAATGATGCAGGGTTTCCCATCGGCGTATCCAAAGCTGGTGTCAGGCAGACCGGAGCACTGACGCAATGTGCTACGTTTAAACTGACAAACTTTCTTTACTGGCTCGTCGTCCTGTTCAGTGTATTCCCCTACCAGACACAAGTCATTGCGCTCCTGAACACTGTCATTATATTCTGGAAATAAAAGACAACATAATAGTTAGTGTTTTTAATGTTTGAGGAGTCAGTCCTGAAGTGAGATTGGAAGCCAGTCAGTGTGTGAGCTGGGCACAGACCAGGACCCTGAACATCCCATACAAACTTCAACTCATGCTTGTTTTCTAAAGACAAAATCAAAGTTCCCGGTCCAATGTGCTTCGTGGCTCGTACTCACGCTGCAGGAGGTCGTGCAGTTGTTGGATGTACTTGTTGTAGTTTGTCGGGTCGCTGCGGTTGAACAAGATTTCAGATGCGTGAGGGCGAATCACCAAACCTACAACAAGAACCCATCTATAATTAATAATCAATTGCTGAAAACAGAAACCAACGATGTTTTATATATGATGGGTGTCTTGGCAACAACTGCTTCATCCAGTCTTCATCTGATCACAGTGACTGATCACACCTGTCCAGCAGATGTCCTCTTGTAAAGTCAAAATTTCATTTGGATTAAAATCACCTTTTTGATTTAAACCTAAAAAACATCTCAGATCATCTTCATGGATGTAGAGTAAAAAGTAAGTGTAGATAAAGGTTAGCTCACCTGGATTGGCCACACGGTCCTGATGTCTGGGGACATTTTCATCCAGGGTCTGTAACATCACCCACATGGTGAGAGAAAACATTCCCGCCAAAAACCCATAAAAGACGAGATAGAAGAGGAGGATGAGACCTGAAGGAGACAATTCAAACATTACTTTATTTAAAACCAGGGGAAACAAAAATCATCCTGCAGTGAAATTCCTCTGTCTCTGTTTCTGTCTCTGTCTGTCAAGTTGTCCCATCCACTCAGATCCCTCACTGATCACACAGACTATGCCCACATCACAGTTCTTCTTTAGAACAATTAAAGAGTGTAAATTTTTTTCTACTGCCGTTTGGTTCCTTCCCTCTGAGTAAGGACTGTAACACAAACTCAACACCTGAAGCATGCTGGGAAATCAACGAAAGCTGCAATGATATTAAACAAAAACAGCTGAAGCTTCACTTTATGCTACATAGGACTTCACTACAGTTTCTATTAAACTGCATGTGTCCTGTGTGCTGTGAGCTAAGGCTAAATTTAAACACACGTCCATATCGGTAGTTATGTGATGCGGCAGCAAGGGATTATGGATAATTAAAATGTGCTAAATTTGTGTGTGTGTGTGCGTGTATGTGTGTGGGTGGTTGTGTGATATCTCATCGACGCAGGATGGTATTTAAAAACTGATCACGCAGTCACATGACTCATGGATCAGCTGATCAGATGCGAAGCTCTACCAAACAATCAGTGGACCGGTTGATCCATTTCAATGATCTGGACAGTGATCAAGAATTAAAATGAGGTGTAAAGCCTCATTCAGTTCTGTGATCGATCACTGTTCACCAGGTGCCTGTAGGAAGTTTCTCTCGCTTGTCAGTCACATGACCCAGCTTCTCATGCGCCATGGCCATGTTCATTCACTGAGACACACCTGTGCCATGTTCCCTAATTTACTCCATCCGTCCATTCTGATATCCAGGTCAGAGTCCAGACATCCATCTCTCTAACCACCCACCTCTTCCAGATCCTCCTGGAGGATCCTGAGATGTTGCCAGGTCTGATGGGTTACATAACCCCCCAGGGTGTTCTGGATCTCCTCCTCCCCAGAGAGTCCAAGAAGATCTGAGTCAGATTTTGAACCACCTAAACAGACCCCTTTCATCCTTATGGAGCAGTGGTTCTTCTCATTCTAGAGCCCAGGAACCTGACAAGGAAACTCATTTCAGTTGCTTGGCTCAACCATGACATTCTTTCAGTCACTACGGGGGCCCAGGACCACAGGGTTGGGGTTAGGGCCAGAACAACAGCTGAGGACTGGAACAGAGATCCACTGGAGGACCAAGAACCTCACCTTCAGGATCAGCTTACTCTGAACCACCACAGTCTGATACAGAGTCGACATTACTGCTGACTACACACCCGCTTACCTGTAGATCCACCTCCCCCTAACCCTCACTTGTGAACCAGACCCTGAGATCCCTGAACTCCTTCAGTCCACTGAGGTTCTAAGGTTTTTACCGTGACCACAACTCTGAGCAGACCCCTCAACATGGGAGGTTTTAAACATAGTAGGCTCAGACCAGAGGTGGAAAGTGAAGACCTCAAGGCCAGGGGTGTCAGCCAGATGTTCCCAGTTCACCCTCACTCCCTGTTTGGTTTCACCGTGTCTGCCCAGCAGCTTCTCCACCACCTGATCCACTTCATGACCAGGTGGTGATCAGCTCTGTTCCTCTCCTCGTCCAGGTGTGAACCCAGTGACCTCAGGTGTTCTGTTACCAGGTCCGCTTCTGAACACAGTTTATGCTCCAACATGGCGTTTATCACCATGTTGATGTTGTCCTCTTAATCCCCGATTCTTTTTTAAAATCTTTTTCAATCATAATAATTCATAATCATGTCATTATTATTATTATACTTTTCCATTACTCACTCTCAAATAACATCACTGATCAGTCAACTAAAAAGAATGAAATGAACAGAAAATAGGCAGATACACTGAAGATGTAATGTGATGTGATATATAATGTACTGATACACATGATGTACTTGGATGTAATGTAATGTGATATGTGTTGTACTGTGATGTACTATGATACAGGATGAACTGCCTTGTGCCGTAGTACAGTCAGAAACCTGCAGTATAATTCTGCCATTTAAAAATATTCAGCTGTATTAATAAATGCCGACACAAATGAAAACCAATAAAGCCTTCTGCAAATCAAAGTCATTGATCAGCTTCTCTCTCTCTCTCTCTCTCGCACACACACACACACACACACACTAACTCCTGATCCTCTGCTGACACCATGCCTGTTCGGCTCGGCTCGGTTCGGCTCGCCTTCAAGCTTTCAACGCCAGGACAGGAGGCTTAGCGCCCAGAGCCTCCGGGCCGGGCCGAGCCGAACCTGTTGGACCGGGTCAGGCGGACCGGTGCCCGGACTGTGACGCCTCCTCATGACCAGACAGGTCCACAGAGGATGCACTGTGATATCCAGACGGACAGATTCCCTCTGGGCTCCGTGACCATCTCTGTCAGCGGACCCGCGCCTGTCTCCAGGCCGCCTACTTACCCCAGCTGCTGGCGGTCCGGCCCAGGATCTCCCCGGTCCTCTGGTTGTAGATAAAATCCTTCCAGGATTCATTCTTCTCCTCTTTCTTGCCCTCCTTCTGCTCTTTTTTTCCCTCCTTCTTTACCTCCGTCTGCTCCTCCTTCGTCTCCTCATTTTTAACCTCTTTCTCCTCCGCCTTCGCTTCTTCCTCCGTCTCCTCTTTCTGCTTCGGGTTCGGCTCCTGTTTCGGCTCCTGGTTCTGGTCCTGCGGACTGGTAGACATGCTGGAGCAGCGGGTTGTGCCGGGACTAAACTGATCCGGGCTAATCAACACTTAGCGAGCTAAGAGCCGGGTTAAGCTGATCCGTCAGATAAGTGAGCGGAGCTGAGCGGTCTGCTACTGAACATACACACACACATGCACACACGCACACACACATGCACACACACGCCTACACAAAGTGACTGCTGCAGAACGAGGCGCATGCGCAGTGCAGGCCCCCGGGGGCTAGGGGCTGGGGGTCTGTTCTGTTAGAACCCAACATCGCGTTAGAATGAAACTATGTTCTTTCTATAAAAACCAGCAATAACTGAGTAATAGTCAGACCGTGTTCTGGTGATTCGCTGAGGATGGAATGAATCAGCTCCACTTAAGACACAGTGTAAGGAGGCATCCTCAGTAACAAGGGTCAAAACGGGTTTGTTATTATAATATGATATAATATAATCATCAGGCCTTCAGTTATGAAGGTTTATACCTGTGTATGCATTATCATATATTATTATTATATTATTATTTTTAAAAAAAGGAGTACTTTCTTGAATCTGCTAAACTCCATAACAGAAAGGAAGAAGCTCAAAAAGACAATCAAAGAATGAACAGCTGCTCTGAAATAATTTCACCTCAAACTGGATCTTGAATTATGTAACCACACCACAGCTCACAGCAGCTCACGTGACCACAGCGAGGACACGTCACTGGGTAAAAACAGGACAACGTTGTGCCGATGTCATGCACACACACACAAAGAGAGAGGAAGGCATGTGAGGAGGAGGATGGCAAAAAAGGAAAGGAAACAAGGAGGGAGAAGAAGAAACACATCTGAGTGAACGCAGAGGGTTGTTTCAGTACTATGGAGAGAGAGAATACGTCCTTCTCAGAGTCTCAGGGTCCTGGAGAGGACACAACCTGGGGTCCCCACCTAGACAATGACAGAGAGACCTGGAGGGGGACTGCTGAGAGGACAGATTCTCCTGGGAGTCTGAGGACATGAGGTCTGACTGAATCAGGTTAAAAACCTGAGCAGGACTGAGCAGACTCCTCAGAGTCCCAAAGCAAGAGGAGTCCAGGTGAGTCCTGAAGCAACAAACAAGTATCAGGAGGACAGAGAGACGGCAGCTCCTGAGGTCACTGTGTGGGAGGCAGGTCGATGAGGGAGACTTTGAGACACCATTAAAGGGGATTTGACAAACCATCAGATGAAGCAGTGGGGGGCCTGGCCCTAGTCCAAACTATTTTCAGTAATGACAGGAACTGCAGACCTGCGCTGAGGATAGACAGAACACTGAGGAAGTCCTGAACCCACCTGACTTGTCCTCCATAGGAGGCAGGACCAAAGACTCGGGGGGGAGGCTTTGTGTCGGGGTCCCCAAGGGAGTGAGGAAGCTCTGTAGTGGATGAGCTTCCCCCAAAGATAATGAAAGCTCTTGTAACTGATGGAAAGTCTTGTCTGACTCTTTACTGTCAAGAAATAAAGGTTGCGATCAGGTCAGGGCTTTTATTTTGTGTTCGGTGTCGTGTTCTGGACATTTCCTGCCTCTAGTGGTCAAACGTCTCTCTGCAGCTTTAAGATCCGACAGAAAATCTGTCCCAGCATCGTGAGCTGTGACATCACAAGATGTCACTGTGATAAAACATCATGTGACATCATGCCAGCTCATGTCATCATCATCATCATCATCATGTAAGAGACGAAAGGATGAAATGATGACAAAGGGCTGCACACATCCATTCACACGCCAAGAACAACATGGCTGCTCCATTTCTGATAAACTGAAAAAGTAAAAACAAAGAAAAAACTTTGTGATGTTTCGTCCCCCCCCCCCTCCCCTCCCCCTCCCTTTCTCAGCAGCAGGGGGAGGAGTCAGCAGAGTGAGGATGCTGCCAGGTTGCCGTGGTTTCAGCCTCTAGGTTCTTGTGGCGACCGTCGTCAGGGATGCGTGTGTGTGCGGCTGAAGGGAGTGAGTGTGTGTGAGTGAGCAAGTGTGTGTGTGTGGGATTGTTACATCTGTGAGGATATATGACCGCAGGACGGAGGAGAGGAAGAGAGGAGGAGAGGAAGAGAGGAGGAGAGGAAGAGAGGAGGAGAGGGAGGACAGGAGGACAGAGGTGTTGAAGGGGTGGATGTGGATTAACGTCGCTGCAGCGAGTCGTCGTTTCCTCTGAGCTGCAGAGATCCGTGAGGACGACAGGAAGCTTCATCACTCCATCTTTCTTTCTGCACAGGGAGGACTGAGGAAGGGAAGGAGACACTCAAGGAGTCAGTATAGGAGGCTAAGAGACACAGAAGGAGACAGTAAAGAAGGCAAGGAGACACTGAAGGAGACAGTAAAGGAGGCAAGGAGACACTGAAGGAGGTAGTGGAGGAGGAGACACTTCAGGAGGAGGGATGGATGGAGTTTGAGTCTCCTCTGATTCTCCGGTAAGCCTCCTCTCAGCTGTTTGTTTCATGCTCGTTTCTTCTGGTTTCATTTGTCCATCCGGTTGACTCGGCTGTTCACACCTTTTCTCTTGCTCTGCCTGTGAAAAATGTTCATCTGTTTGTCATCGAGTCGCCGCCATCGTTGCCGACAGTGTCAATAAAGTGTGTTCAAATCAGATGTGGCTCCTTCACACCCTGTTTTTGTTGAAATCAGCAGCTGCAGCCTCAGAGTGGTCGCCATCTTGAATCAGAACTGAGAGCAAAGTAACAGATTAAAGGAAAATTCCACTTTATTTAAAACCAGGCTCTGGTTTTGAAATAGTTGTTTTAAACTCGAAGGTAAACATACCTGAAATGTTTTTAATAATCCTCTAGAACAGAAGGTCAAAGGTCAAACAGGAAGTGGCTCTGCGTCCGACATATTCTAATATGGCTGCCCCTTCAGTCTGATCAATATTATTCAGGGAGACGACAAAATAAACCCTACGGAATTAGTGATGATGCGATCTGATTGGTCAGAGCAAATGATTGACAGCGGGGGGAGATGTGTTTCAGCATCGAAGGTCAAGATCGGAGTTAAACTGCCTCTGGTTTTTATCTTTGAATTTCATAAAAAATAAAACAATAAAATTTATATTTTCAATAAATCAATGAAATAAAATTTTGATCAACTCAACTAAAAGATTTCAATGTTTAAATAGAACGCTGAATATCTAACCCAAAACTTGAGCTCACAGCAAGTAAATGTTCCCTCTCTGTGTTTCTCCTTCTTGTTTCCACACGTCCTTTCCATTTCCTGTTTCCTCTGCCTGTTTCCTCTCCTTGTTTCCTTTGCCTGTTTCCTCTCCTGTTTTCCCACCTTTTCCTCATCCCCTTTAATTTTCCTGTTTCTCTCCCAGTTTCTTCTCCTTGTTGCCTTTCTCTGTTTCCTCTCCATATTTACACTCCTTGTTTCATTTCCGTTTCCTGTCCTTATTCCCTCACCTTATGTTATTTCACTGTTTCCTCTCCCTGTTTCCTAACCTTGTTTCCTCTTCTCTTTCCTTTTTTCCACTCCCTGTTTCCTCTCCTTACTTCTTAGCTTCTTGCCTTTCACTGTTTCATCCCTCTGTTTCCTCATCTTGTTTCCTCTCCTCTCTTCTTGTTTCCTTTCCCTGTTTCCTCCCCTCCTCTCCTCAACTCTTCTCTCATGTACAGGAAGCATTACATCATACTCCTCTGAGAGATGCTGCTGTTGCTAGGTTACCAGCGGCTGACTCCCTGATCCATTTTTAGAAGGAAGCTGAGAGACAGGGTTGGGGGAGGGGAACGATAGGGAGACATGGAGAAACCACAGAAAAGAGGGGGAGAGAGAGAGTGAGTGAGCGAGAGATTATGTCATTCTGTGGGAACAACTGAAAAATGAAAGAAAACAGAAAACAGTAAACAGAATGATGAAAGAAAAGAACAAGAATCCATTCTCTCCTTTGCAACTTAAATCCATGATACATTAGACACAAGTATGATTTGGTCCAAATCAGTCTGGACCTATTATAGTCCAGTCTAATGATGGTCTGAACTGGTTCCAGTAAACCAGCTAAGCTGAAATTAAAAAGGAAACAATCATTTTTCTGTCACACCACAAATTAAGCAAGACTTTAAATGAAATTTTGAGTCTTAATGTTTGTTCACAACCCCGAACCCAGACAGCAAAGCTATTTAATGTCCAACCAGAAGAATATTCAGCCATATGTCTCCCTGAAGACAGACCAGGCTGAATATTCTTCTGGACTTCTATACAGACTTCCATACAAGAAAAAATATCTTTTTGGGAGATCTTTGAAATAAATCAACACCTCTCTGAATATTTCAGTTTATTAAACTCTGTGGGGATCACACTGTTCTCGACAGGATGATGGCCATGGATGCTAACTAAAAGCTCTAACCAGACTAAAAGCTCCTCATATCTCAGAAAACATCAGAGTGATTTTCACACTTGGTGTTATCTTAATAAACTGACCACATGTTGGAAATACAATGTTTCCCCCAAAATCCAGAGAATTCAATTCTGTCAGTCTATTCATATAGCACCAAATCATTACAAACATTATATGAGGTCGCTTTAGAGAGTCAGGTTGAGACCTGACGCCATTACAGAGAGAAACCCAAAAGTTCCACCATGAGCAGGAAACTCTCTCTTTAACAGGAAGAAACCCTCAACAGAAACAGAGTCAGGTTGGGGATGTGTATGTGTGTGTGTGTGTGTGTGGGGGGGGGACCAGGAGCAGCATCAGATATTGTTATATTCAAGCACTGTTGACAGATAGTTATAATGAAAATCATAACAGTGATATTTACAGGTATAATAGCAATGATAGTAGCACTAAAGAATAAGAACAAGAATAAGAACAAGAATTGACACAAAGTTAATGTCATGAAGTATTGTTATAGGGGGGAAAGAAGAAAAGCTCAGTAGAACTAAGGGATGGTTCAAGCTGATCTTGAGCCAGTTCCAACCATAAGCTTTCAGAAAGAGAAAGGATTTAAGCCTCCTCTTAAACATAGAGAGGGCGTCTGCCTCCCAGACTCAAAATGGATGATGGTTCCACAGCAAAGGAGCCTGATAACTGAAAGCTCTGCCTCCTGTTGAGACTCTGCTTGAGACTCTAGGAACCACAAGTAGGCCTGTGTTCTGGGAGCGAAGTGTTCTACTGGGATAGTAAGGTATTATGAGCTCTTTAAGACAGGATGGTTCATGGCCATTAAGAGCTTTGTAGGTGAGGAGTAGGATTTTAAATTATATTCTAGATTTTACAGGGAGCCAATGCAGGGAAGCTAAAACAGGAGAACAGTGATCTCTCTTCCTAGTTCCTGTCAGTACTTGCTACTGCTCCTGGGCCCTGTGGAGTATTTAAAGTTTGTTGGGATAGCATTTAAAGTTTTGTTGGGATAGGGAATTACAGTAGTCCAGTCTAGAAGTAACAAAATCATGAACTAGTTTTTCTGCATTTTTTTTGAGATGGGATGTTTCAACTCTTCACAATATGGTGCTGGCGGGAGAAGATTTTCCTGGAAACTTGTTTTTTGTGTGAGACAAGGATGTGTCCAGGTCAAAAACGACTAGGTTCCTTACAATAGAAATGGAAGCCAAGGTAATGCCATTCAAAGTACCTATATGATTGGATAACTTTTTTCTGAGGTGTTTAGGACAAGATACAGTAACTTCGGTTTTGTCTGAATAGAAACAAAAAATTACATCCAGGGCTTTATGTCTTTAAGACATGGCTGAGGTTTGACTGGCTGGTGAGTTTAACTGGCTAAAGACATAAATACAGCTGGGTATCATCTCCGTTGCAATGGGAATTTATGACATGCTTCCTGATTATATTGCCTAAAGGAAGCATATGTGGGCTGCATAGAACCCTAAATAACGGTCCCAGTATAGAACCCTGTGGAACTCCAGGAATCACTTTTATGTGCATAAATGAGTCATGAACAAACTGTCATCTATCTGATAGATAGGTCTTAGACCAGTCCTAGTGTGATTCCTTTCATCTTTCAGTCTCTGTAATAAAATCTTGTGATAAACGTAACACTAAGATCTAACAGGATCTAACAGTATAGAGACAACTTCATTGTCTGAGACCACAATATCATTTGTAACTTTCACCTGTGCTGATTCTGTGCTATGATGTTCTCTAAATCCTGACTGAGAATTTCCACACCATTCCATGCACATATTCACATAGTTAGTTTGCAATAGCTTTTTCAAGGATTTAAGAAATAAAGGGGAGGTTGGATATAGGTCTTCAGTTGGCTGGAACATCTGGATCAAAAGAGGGCATTTTCAGTGGAGGTTTAACTACTGCAAACTTAAAAGCCTGCAGTACATAGCCTGATATTAAAAAAAACTGATCAGATCTAATATGGAAGTGTTAATTAAAGGTAAAGCATCTTTGAACAGCCTAGTTTGAATTGGGTCTAAAAGTCGAGTTGATGGTCTAGATAAAAGTGACATGAAAGTTGAAAGGTTTAGGTGACAATAACACAGTGAGTTCTCTGTTACTGTGGTCCACAGTTACATTAATAAACATTTCAGTGAATTTAATCAGTAACTGTGATAATTGGCCATTATTGACAGGTGAAAACTGACTGAACATTCCAGAACAATGATCTCCAGTCTTCCATCATTCACTCACTATCGATTGTCTATCCATCATCCATCATCCATAATCCATCATCCATAATCCATCATTTACCATCCATCCATCCATCATTTATTATTCATCTCTACCTATCATCCATCATCAACCCATCATCAATCATCCATCCAGTATCCCCCAATCTGTCTATTATCCATCTACCATCTATCATCCACCCACCTTCCATCATCCATCATCCACCTACCTTCCATCATCTATGCACCATCCATCATCCATCCACAATCATCCACCCACCATCCACATTCCCACATTCACCCACCATCCATCATCATGATCCATCCACCATCCATCATCCACCCACTGTCAAACAGCCATCATTCACTAAAAGTCAATGGTCTTTAGTGTCAAATTAACACAATTTAGTGACCATGACCTACCAAGGCTGTCCCGTCAGACCAAACATGCGATCTGAGCAGGTCTACAGTTTGTAGTGAGTTCGGACTCACACAGAGACAGACTTTAATCAGTGTTACCCTAATTTAGTCCTCTTTGATCCTCCTCTTAGGTGTTTGGGGAGTCATGACGTCTCAGGAGGAGGCATCTTCCTTCAGGAGGTTTTTTCAGTACGTTGAGGACAGTGGACTTCGAACTTATGATGGCCTGGTGATCCAAAACGCCTCAGACATTGCCAGAGAAAGCGACCGCATTCGTAATCAGACCAATTGGACCTACCTGCAGGAAAAACACCAGAAGAAGAGACGACAGGAAGAAGCCATTAAGAGGTAGACAATACAAAGAACATAAAAATGATATCATTTTGCTATTGAAACACACAGACTGTTAACCCTTGACTCGCTGAGAGGAACTGGAAATGTATCATTTTAGCTGAAATGTTCCAGTCAACGTAAATTACCAGTAAATGTATCAGATTTCATTTTGAAGTATAGGCCTATTCACCCTGACAGATCTGGTTGTCTGAAAAGACCGTGATTGGACAAGAATCCATAAGGGTTTTTGTGTGCAAAATCCCAAAAGCCAAAAATGGCATATGACAAAAATGATTCTAACTTATTAAACTGGAAAAGGCCAGCTGTCTTAGCAGCTAATTCTCTTTAAAACCAGCTGGTTGCCAGTAGGTCAGAGGGGTCTGTACTTTTATTTATACTGAGATGTAGTGGTTCTGGTGAGTTGGTCTGTCTAAACATTACCAAAATTAATTAGATAACAAGACCAGAATATCTAATGAAAATTAAATAATGATAAATAAACATAATTTAACGCCCTGAATGTTTGAAATGGTAAACTTGGCCTTCATTATGATTGGAAGTGTAAATGAGGAGACAGAATGGAATGATTTTGTGTGACTTCTCACTGTCTCTATTTAAACACATTGCCATCAGTATCACCAGTTCTCACTGTATCCAAAATATTCACATGCCAGGCTTAGATTTTCTGTACAGGTGCAACACCCTGCCATCAGGTTTGTTCTTATAAATCCCATATTTTCATGGGAAATGGTGCTAATATCATTCAAGTAATGTTTTATGCATATATGGTTGTAAATGAGGCCCGATGACCTTGACATCAACACTGTTAAATTTTCATAAGGAGAGTCTCCACTGAAAGAAAAACATAAACAACATCAACAATAGCTGTTCAGATTATGATTAAATTTTATTCTTCCACACGTACAGTAAGATTGATTGATTAATACAGTAGAGTTTTTTTACACCTCAACGTTTGCTGTAAATTCTTAATCAGAATAGCTTGTGGTTTTGATGTCAACGTGTTTATTTCAAAAAGTGTTGTTTGATTGGTTGATTATTGTAGGTTTGTATTAATCTGTCTTTCCATTGGTCCAAACAGGATTGGTGAAGATGTTGCCATGGCAACGGATGGAGCATACTCTGGAAAACATTTCAGGATGGGTTTCATGACAATGCCAGCACCACAGGACCGACTGCCGCCCTCAAGCCAGGGCTTCACCGTCCGATCCCAGTCCCTCCACTCAGTAGGGGGAGGAGACGACGACTCCAACCAGATCAGAAAACAACCCCCACCCAAACCGAAGAGAGACCCCAACACCAAACTGAGCAGCAGCTCTGAGATGGTGAACGGAGGCTCCGGAGTCACCAGGCGAGACCACCAAGAGACCAAAGAGATGGCGGAGCAGGCAGAGGGTGAGGACAGCTCAGAGTTTACCAGACCCACATTTTAAAGATGATGTGTGGAAAAATATACGTTCAATTGAATACACTGGAGATGATCATGTCATGGGATCACAGCAGCTGCAACACCCATCAACATGTTGCCGTTCAAAACAATGAGCATTATATGATTATTACTAAATCATTATATAAGTACTCAGTAGTCATTAATAGATTAGTACAGCAATAATCAGTGCTTATAGCTGCATTATTACATCAGTTTGTGTGATGCTATGGTGGTGACCACATCTGTCAACATGGTGGTGACTACATCTGTCAACAGACCAACAGACAAGACACTTGCCAAAGTCCTTAAAACCACCTTTGTGATAGTTTCAACTATAGTAAGTGTCTCCAGGACCAGAGTTTGCCACATTCACACACACACACAGACACACGCGCGCATGTACACACACACATACAGGTGAAAACAACACCAGCCATGCTGTTGTGGCTGGTAATCATTTCGTTCACTGAGAATTGTTTCCTGTTTGGTGAAAGTTGACATATCTGTAGTGTGTGAATGTAGCAGGAAGTCTTTTCAGTCATTGTTCATAGGGGCATGTTCAACTAGAAAATACCGTTCAATAGACTTTGAGGTATGTCTTCTCTTATTTGGTAGATGTGTCAGAGGTGTTACCCAGTCAGCAACAACGTATATATACTTGCCTTGATTAAAAAGGCAGTGCACACACGTAACACAACACTGAGTACAAGCACCACCCTCTCCATTTTTAAATCCATATTTTGTTACGTTTTATCGGGGCTAAACGTGCCCCAGGTTTTAACATCAATATCTGTCTCTCATCTTTCTGTCTGCTTGTCTTTCTTTCCATCTCTCTGCCTACCACTATGCATGTCTGTCTGTCTGCCTGTCTGTCTGTAGCTCGATGCCCTCTCTACACTGAGGACTACAAGAAAATGCCTCCACCTAAACCGAAGAGAAACCCCAACACTCAGCTCAGCACCTCCTTTGATGAGTCCTACATACATAACCATGGCAATAAGAAGTCTTCCTTGCGGTGGGATAAATCTTCTTCCCAGAGTCAGAGTCCGGCATCCAGAGACACGGATGACGAGGAGCCGGTTTATATTGAGATGGTGGGAAACATCCTGCGAGAGTTGAAAGGTCAGGAAGCAGTGGAAGATGAGCAGAGCGAGTCAGTGTATGAAGAGATGAAGTACCCCATGTTGGAGGACTTCCTGCAGGATAGTCATGCTGCCATCGTGGATCCAGAAGCCTGGTCCCGCGGATCTCTCTGTGACATCCCTCCACCCTTCCCCAACCTTTTGACTCACCGCCCACCACTGCTAGTGTTCCCCCCCGCCCCTGCTCAGTGCTCCCCCAACTCTGACGAATCTCCCCTCACGCCTTTAGACGTCACCCGGCTGCCCATGTTGGAAAATGTCTCCTACTCCAAGTCGGGTGGTGGTGAACACCCACAGAGCTCCACCCATCATCGCAAAGAACGAGATCGAGACAGAGACAGAGACAGAGATAGGGATAGAGATAGAGACCGGGACAGAGACCGGGACAGAGACCTGCCCTCAACCCACACCATCACATCCTCTGGGCGCTCCTCAGCTCCACCTCTTCCCTCCAATCTCTACAAGTCATCTGGGTCCCATGGTGGTCATGGTTACCCCCGCAGTCAATCAGCATGTCCGTCTCCAGTCAGTATGGGTCGCTCTCTGACCCCTCTGAGCCTGAAGAGGCCGCCCCCATATGACGCTCTGATGGCTGGAGGAAGTATTCCTCGTTCTTCATCTTCATCTTCATCATCGTCACACAGGGCGGGGGAGAGTGGAGCTAAACTCAGTAACTCCTCCTCCACCCACGGGTCCATGCAAAATGTGTCAATGAGGTCACAGACTCCAACGAGCCCATTGGACGAAATCAACAACCTGTTCACCTCAGGTAGACAGGTGGTGAAGAGAGGTTCAGGAGGCAGAAAGAGCAGGGAGGGTGAAGGTATGAACTCAGTACTACATCTGACATAAAAGGATCAAGCTCAGAGCTGGTGAGAGCTCAGGTCACATAAAATCAAATCTTTCACATAGATAGATTTACACCTCAGAGACATTTGGTTCCTTGATGTCATATCCTCAGGGAGCACTACATAATTTTCTTTCTTTACCTTGGAACAACAGTAAATAAATAATCTTCCCACCCGGTCCTTTAGTAGTTTTATTTTCTATCTTTCTAAACTGAGTGATCATTTTATGGACGTTGTTAAAAATCCCCACCTGAGCTGCTGTGGTTTTCTGCATCTGGTTGGTGATCTACAGTATCACACTTTTATGTTTATTTTCTACTGCTGGTCCAAAGAAAGCTGAGATGAAAAAAAACCCCATCGAAGTACTTAGTTCTCTGCATAAATAGAAACTATTTGCACTGAAGAACCATGGTGTCTAAAGACCTTTATGAACTAAGAAAACCTGTCATATAAAAGCTGTACACTGTCATTTGATACTGTGTCATGTGACCGTGTGTAGCAGTTAGATTCACTTTAGTTGAGGTCTTTAAACCTCATCAAGAAGTACTTGCAGAGTTCTCATATGTTCTTCAGTAGTGCATTCTTTATTTAAACTAAATTTTATCATCTTGGTTTGATGGTTGTACAAGTTCTGCTTGGTCTCAGTCTCTTTATGGTCCTTTGTCTTACATATTGGTGGCCCTGGGCTGTCTCAGACAAATAAGTGACTTAGAGGGATGTATTGTCTCATTATGTCACTGCTGTCTTTGTTGTATCTTTCAAGGAGACTGCAGGTCTCTGCCTAGACATGAAAGCAAAGACAGAGATGGACAATCCAGTCCAGTTTCCAGCAGGATGGGGAGGTCATCTGTCAGTCCCACTATGATGCTGTCTGGAGGAGGAGGAGGTGAGTAAGACAACAATAACACTACAGGGACATACAGAGGAGATCAGCTTTAGAAGTGAAGAGACTAAAATAAGGTCAGTTAGACAAACATATGCAACTTGATCAAGACTTTTACTTCAATCTGCTACCATTTTGAGTCAAGAGACATGAGACTAAAACACAGTGCAGGTTCCATCTAGTGATGTAGGCTTTACTAATAAGAGTAATATAATAATTAGACTAATCATAATAATTGAAGCAGTGGATGTTAATCAGAATCATGGGGCAGTAGGTGGTTCTTCAGTCCTGGATCCAGACTCAGGAGCATCAGAGGCAGAAAAAACCAGCAGAAAGAGACAACAGGAGATAAGAAAGAGACGAGAAAGCAAAAAAAGTACGAGCGAGAGACGTGAAGCTGGTAATGAGCATTGATGGGATATGGATGTGTACAGTTTGAGGATCTTAGAGAGAAAGGGAAGATTAGATATGGGTCTATAGTGGCTAAAACATCTGGATTGGGGGTAGGCTTTTTAAGAAGAGGTTTGATTACAGCTATTTTAAAAGACTGCAGTACATAGCCTGATAATAAGGACAGATTGATTATATCTAATAGAGAAGCGCTATCTAAGAGTAGAACTTCCTTAAGCAGCCTGGTTGTAATGGGGTCTAAGAGACAGATTGATGGTTTAGATGAAGAGATCACTGATGTCAGTTGGTGAAGGCTGATGGGAGAGAAACTGTCTAAGGGTTTTCTGGCTGCTTCTAATGTTCCTGTGTTTGAGGACAAATTGGTGCCAGTTGATGACAAGAGGAGGTGAATTTTGTCTTTCATAGAATTGTATCACAAAAGAAGCTCTTGAGGTCGTTGCCACTGAGAGCTACAGGAATACAGACAGAATACTCCAGTAAGGTGAACTAGAGGTGAACATCAGGTGAACTACAGTTGTCCTCTCTCATCTCTGTGTGTTTGTGTTATTGATGATAAGTGATTTTATCTGCAGAATCAAAGTCTGTTTGTAAACTCGGCCGTTCAGCCTCGACATCAGGAGTTCCTTCCCCTGGTGGTACACCACAGCGCCATCCACATGAAACGCATCACCCCGCCCTTAGCCAGGTACACCTGTAAAACACCTGTCATTTTCCACTGTCTACCTGTCTGTCTGCCAGCTATCTGTCTGCTATCTCTGTCTGTTCGTTTAGATCCTTTTTTTGATCAAGTTGATAAGTTGCAGTTGTATTACAAATAGAAACTTTGTATTTCACACAGGATTCAACTACACTGAACAACAGAACATAAGACATTTTACAGACGGAAAGAAGCTTCAATCCATCATCTGACTGACATCTGAGCTGTAAACATGTAAACAAGTAAACATAAAACATGTAAACAAGTAATCTAAATTGTTTTTGTTTTTTAATTCGCTCAAAGGACATTTTTGTAATTAATAGTTTTTGTGTAAAATATTTGGTGTTTAAAAGAAATGTTTTTGTATTTTGTCTCAACTTGAACTCATAATACTAACACTAACTTTAATCTGGGGTTACATATTGAGTATTAATACTTTTATACAAATTCTAACATACTGTCAGTATTGACACTAACAGAAAACTAACATAAAAATAACATTAAACAAACATTAAATTAACACTAACAATGGTGGAACTCACACTAAAGCACTATTAGGGATGAAATCTCATTGAGACAATAATATATAGCCCCACCCTTCATTTCAAAGTGCTAGTCCCGCCTATTAACAATTAACCACACCCTACTATGGCCATGACTCTGCCCCCACAAAATTATAGAGAGCTGAAGTCCTGATTTCACATGCAGGCAAAGATGAAGTGCATTTAATTTCCTTATATTGAGATGAATCCCCATCTGGAGACTAACGCCTTTGTGATTTAAAGAACTTACACAATGATTACTCTGTCAGCACAGAAACGCCAAAGCTCCGATGGATAACTTAAAAGTGCTGCAACATGGGTACTTATACCCTCATAACTTAGTTTTATCCTAATCCATAAAAGTCAAAAGATTTTTCTTCTAAAGTCTCTGTTCAACTTTTAGTTGTAATCTCAGCCATTGAAAACCTTCTCGGGTTCATTCTTCTCTGTCTGGTGGCATTAGAGACACGTGAACTAATCATAGATGCATGACTCTCCCATGGACTTGCCCCTGGTGAGCCATGACACTCAGCCCATCCAGGGCTAATGGGAAAGGCTGCTAAAATCATTAATACCGATAAGATTGTTTTTACGGTATTATTTAGACATATGAAGTGAGGCACTCAACATACTCTTGACAAAGACTGAGGTTTCTTACTTTTCTTAATCTGCAGATCCTAGAGGTTCTGGTTTTACTTCAGCTCTCTATAGCCCCACCTCCTTAAATGTTAACCCCACCCTCGCCAGCTCACTGTGATTCTCTAACTAACTTTACATTTTACGGACAATTTATTCATTTTTTGAAAACTTTTTAAAATGAAAAACACGCTTTTGTCTTTTGCTCTCTGAAATGATTGCGCCCTCTCGGGTTGTAGTGATGTAAATAAATCTGTACCTATGTGTCCAAATGTTTGCTGATGAAGCACTGACAATAAAATATCTAATTTCACCAAATTCAGAGTTTAAATATCAGACTTGAGCTTCAGTGGAGAAAACCCTTGAATAGAATTAGTTTTATCGTCTATAATCTGATTAAAATCTTTTTCTAATCTGTTCAATAGATTATCTGAATGTTAAACTGGAGCCACCTGGAGTGTTCAGTGTTTCATAATTTAAATGTCAACGAAATCAGTGTGACGCAGGCATCACACCAATGACCTGAGCAGAAATAAACTTTAGTCTGATGTCTCATCTGTCTGTCTGTCTGTCTATCTGTCTGTCTCTGTCTGTCTGTATTTCTCTCTGTTTGTGTCTCTCTGTCTCTCTCCCCATCTGTCTCATTGTGCAGTATTCACTTTCACACACACACACACACACACTTTAAGGTAATTGAATGAACTGTGTGAATGAATCTTTTAACCTGTCTTCTGTCAGAGAGGCCCGTCCCACATGAGGTGACATCACACAGTAACAGTCAAACACATGTCAAACTGTCATTAATCATTCACTATATCAACATTCACTATATCAATCAATGATCAATAAATTTGTGCTCAGTAATCACAAACATTTAAAGACTATGAACTAAAACTTTCTATAAAGTTTGTACAAATAATTCGTAAAAGCTTTATTGTCAGAAAATATCAAAAATATCATCTTGATTTTTGTCTTTTGAAACCAGTACATTTAATTTGACATTTATTTTTTACAATAGAAGCTAATATTTAATTACACAATTAAATTTTACAATCATAAATCCTGTTCATCGATAATGAGCACAAAACTTAAAAACAGCCACAGACAGTTGTGGACATGTTGATGTTTAGCTGTTCTTCATCTCCAGATGCCGTGGCTTTGCGGAGATGCCACCATGATGGAGATGATCGAGAAGAAAAGAGTTTTGTGTCGAGAGATCAAAGCTCGTCAGCGTCCGGAGAAGAATCTGTATAAACAGGACAGTATGCCCATCCTACCCAGCTGGAAGAGGAAACAGCCGCCGCCATATTCAGCCCCGCCCACCGCCGCTGCCGGGCAGACCACCACGGTGTTCTGGGACACTGCCATTTGAAACACAACTAGTACAGAGAAATGTGAAGCACAGACCACCACAGTGGTCTGAACAACAAAGAAAAAGTGATGATGACGATGATGATGATGAAGCAGCCATTAGGTCACACCTACCACACTGAAAGCTCGACCATGATTTAAAGAAAAAAAGTTTCTGGACAATTTTCTATCATTGTTTCATGGACAGATTCAGCTGTAGAGTCAATAAAAAATTAATTGAATTAACAACACACCATTTAACTCAGCTGCCATTAGCACTGCAGGGAGATAGCATTTAGACATCCACAAAAATGAAATTCTCAAATTAACAGTCATTAGAAAGCATAGAGAGAGCGCTTTTGTTTCTACCCACACTAAGTTTCAAGAATAAGGTCTGAAATCAAACACTGAGACCTTCAAATTAACAAACAAATAGAAACAAATACAGAAGAAAAAGCTAATCAAAGAGATGCAAATAAAGAAACCAAATATCAACAAGATGCAAAAATAATTTATTATTGGCCAATAAGTTACAGGTCAGATAAATCAACATTAAAGCTATCAACTAGTCAATGAATGCGCTAATCACTGAGTGTGTATGTTTGGCAGTTTGTATTTAATGACATCAATGGATCAGTAAATATGTTATTTTAATTTTGATTTTTCTTTTTTGTCTTTTAAAAAAGATAAATAAAAAAAAATCATCACGGTTTTGTTACATTGACACATGAAGCGACCTCATGTGGGTCTAGATCCAGAGGTTGACACACTGTCTGATAAAAGATGTGAGAAAATCAGTTGAGATTAATTCTTTTATCTTTTATGGTTTATTTCAACACACTTGTGATTTAATCACTCAAGTTTTCACAAAACATGAAAATCACCATAATCTTTCCACCAACAATCAACAGATTGATTATGTGTTGATTGTTGGTCCAAAGATTTTGTTTTGTTTTACTTTTTTCTTAGGGACCCGTCATCAACAAAAGCATCCCCTAGCGCCTAACCACAATTTAAACCTCAAACCATTTAAACTAGTGGGTTGCAGCACTGTGGTCTCTACAAAGCTGTAGGAACTCGCAAATATACTGCCCCCCCATATACACACACACACACACACACACACACACACACACACACACACACACACACACACATACACACACAGAGGTGCAGGGGGTGTTGTCCTGCTGTCCAAGGGAGGCGTGGCCGTACAGGTGTAGCAGGTGTCGTCTTTCTACTCGTTATTTTTCTATTTGACCACTGTAAAAGATTCAGATGTTTTTTAAAGTCTGACAGTCGTGTAGCAGAAAACTGGAAAAAGAAAAATATTTATAAACTCTTCTCTGTGTGAAAAACGACCTGAATCTGTCATCAACCATGTTTTTATATTTAAATTAAATCTGTGATGCTTATCTGTGTGTGGAAGAAAAAAATGTGATGATGTTTTATATTTAAAAAAAACTTTTATTATGATGAAAAAGGCACTATTTTAAAATGAGAATATTTTGGTGAGTTGTTTGTTTGGTTTTATCCACTGTCCCTGAAACACACACTGGACTCCAGATTAGCTCAAGGTTAACTTTGAAACCAGTTTTAAACTGTTCAGCTGTTTTACAGTGTCTGTACAGTTTCTCAGATGATCCTGCGAAATGTTAGACAAATAGCTGCTGTTTCATTAGAGACACTTTGGTTCGTGTGTTCAAACCTCTGATTAAATGTCTGATGAAGACTAGACGAGGCTGAAGTCCTGTAAAATATTCAATGAAAATGTCCCAAAAACAAGTCAGAGAATCAGTAACCAAGGACAATAACATACCTGTTTTCAATACAAGTGTCAAAAACTGGAAGAGTTTATGTCTAACAAAGCATTGGTTCCTTAAACTGAAACAACAAGGTAAAATGAAATAGGACTGAACACTTGTTGATTCAACTTAATATCTTTAGTGTAATGAATTGAGATATTGTGTGAACTTAACCCAGTTAACTCACTTTTTTACAGCAGCATTAAGCATTAAGCCGAAGGCAGAGTTTGCAGTTAATGATAGATGTACA
Source organism: Istiophorus platypterus (assembly GCA_016859345.1). Classification (NCBI taxonomy): domain Eukaryota; kingdom Metazoa; phylum Chordata; class Actinopteri; order Istiophoriformes; family Istiophoridae; genus Istiophorus; species Istiophorus platypterus. The sequence goes on from CM029116.1 coordinate 191,969, forward strand.
CAGGGTCACCATAAGGTAACCTGAAGGTCATGTGATAGTCAGTCTTTTGGGGACAGTGGATGACTGATGGGCATCTGCAGAAAGATAAATCTTGATGAATGCAGTGTATTGATCTATTGATGGATGTGAAAGAGCCGATTGATTGGCATGATGTCTAATCAAAGGTAACATGAGACGAAAGCAGAGCATTCTGGGAAACGATTGTGAAACCTGTGTGATTAGTGTAAATCAACCTGTGGCCATACATGTGCACACACACACACACACACACACACACACAGTATTGTGATCAATACAGAGTCTGATCATGTTATCAATAAGGAGCCAGTACCACAGTTGTGATAAAGTTGATTTGTTTGTTGTCTCATTAAATGTGAAATCGGCTGTGATTTCAGTTATTAAACAAACTTCTTAAGTTTTTGACATTTAAATTCATACAGTCAACATTAACAGCAAACATCTAAAACAGTCTTTACTCTGATCAGACTTTATTAGATTATTCTTCAGATTGATCATTGATAAAATGATTTTTGTATGGATTAATAATTTCTGTCTTGTTATGAATCTTCACATTGGAATTGAAAGTTTGACACAGAGTTTTTATTTCTTTGGACAAGTCTGATTAAAAACAACTGTTTCACCAGAAAAGTTTTCAACATGATGACTGAGGAGGCAATGACACATCAAAATCAACAAAAGACACTGATCAGTATCAATGACAATAAACATCTTTCATATTCAGCATGGAATTTATCAAATAACAACTAATATAACAAAATACATATGAAGGAGCTCTGAAGGTTCAGCACCTGCTTTAATATCTCTTGTGAACCTTCTTAAGTTCAAGAGGTTGTTCCTAAAATGTTTGTAACTTCAGGCTTTTAGAAATTAACCAATAAAAAAAAATGTTTTATTCAAGTTTTTATTGTTTTTGCTCAACAATTTTAATATTTTTTTATCATGAATACTGATGCTCCTTTAGCCAACATTTGATGGAAAATAATGAAAATGTTTCGATTCAAAAATAAAACTTCAAAAACACAAATTAATTCAACAAGTGATCAGTTTTGTTGTCATCGTCCTCCTCTCGTCTTCATCTCTTCTGACCAAAACTATTTGCAGGTTGGTGACAGTGTGTACACCACAAGGTCTACAGGAAGTGCCCCTCACCTTTACGTTCACCTGTCCACAGGTGTTAATATGTTGACGTGTTTGCACTGTGAGATACAGACAAGAGTCTTCAAGTCTTTATTTTTATTGAATTTGTCTCGAGGAGAAAAAACAAAAAAGTCTGATTGTTGTGACTCTGTTTTCATCTTTATGGGATATGATGACCGAAATAAATATGGTTTTTATTAAACTGTGTCCAGTCTGATTTTTTGCAGCTGCCAACTCATATTTTTTAAAGTCTGAACACAGTCAGCACAGCAAAAGTCACTGTGGGGTAAACTGGGGATCACTGTTCTCTGCTTTGACAGAAAATGAACTCACTGATCACATCTGACCATGAGTTCATGAACTGTTTTATCGCTCACCTCAGCCAACACCAAACCTCTGGAGTTAGACTCCATTGGTCACACACTTACACACTTTTGTAAAAACTGGTAAATTCTCATTCTAAACTTTGAGAAACTGGGACATAAAACATCAGCACCTGTTTACGTTCCCCATACAGCATGCAACACCCCCATTGGAACGGGAGATGAAAGAAGAAGGAAAAGAAGAAAGAGTGAACAGAAGACAAGATGAAGTCCCCTGATGATGGATAGTGGAGCCCTTAGGTTGGTCTGGTAGGTTAACTTTAGAGCTGGAGGTCAAATTAACAGGGCCATCCTCTATGTAACCCATCTATGATTTTTTTCTCTATTTTCCTAGTTCAATACATCTAAAATTTTAGGACACATGGTCAGTAGTGGACTCCTGAATCATTGAGTGTTTTGGCCTCCATCGCCAGACACTCTCACCTGAGAAGGCCCAGGTTGATCGAGCCCCTGAATATAACCCATAGCCAATCAGGTTCTCTTTTATGGGAGGTTTCAACCCCTATTTTGGTTTTAGCTGTGTTTTTAAATTGTATTTCCAATTAAGAGTGTATTTCAAAGTTTTGTTTTTGTTACATATTTTACAGTTCCCCTATAAAGGAATTAGAATTTTTGACTTACCACCGAACATTACAGATCAGTTGTTAACACCATTTGGTAGCTCTAGTCTGGCCAATCAGGGCTGAAGTTCTAAGGCCTCCAGCTTCCTTTCACTCAGGATCAAGATGCCATCTTCAAAAGGCAGAATCCCATGTCCAATTACTTCCCACAACCCCGGGAACTGCAGAACACCCCCCAGAGGAAAGTCTTCTCAGCTGGTTTTCTTGTAGTTGGGATTTTAAGGTTGTGAAAAGTACTGAGGAGGGGCTAGGGAGGGAGCGAAGGTCAGGGTTAGACCAATCCAGAAGAATGGAGATCCATTAGTGTAGTCCAACATGCGTCTGGATGGCCCCAACCATTCCACAGGATGAGGGACAAAAACACCTTTAAATATATAATATAACATCAGAGGTACTGGTAGGTTTTTCCTAAGGTGGAGCCAAAGGCGGAGGTCGGAGACAGGGAAGCAGTTGTAGAGAGAGACAGAGAAAGAGAGAGGGACAGAGAGAAAGAGACAGAGAGACAGAAAGACAGAGAGACAGAGAGACAGAGAGACAGAGAGACAGAGACAGGCAGACAGACAGACAGACAGACAGACAGAGACAGTGAGAGAAAGACAGACAGACAGAGAACGAGACAGACAGAAAGAGAGAGAGACAGAGACAGACAGAGAGACAGACAGAGACAGAGAGAGACAGTGACAGACAGTGACAGAGACAGAGAGAGACAGTGACAGAGACAGATAGACAGACAGAGAGAGACAGAGACAGAGAGTGAGACAGAGCAAGACAGCCAGACAGAGACAGTGAGAGGGAGAGACACACACAGGGAGAGAGACAGACAGAGACAGAGAGACAGATAGACAGACAGACCGAGAGAGAGAGAAAGAGACAGACAGACAGACAGAGACAGAGACAGTAAGACAGAGAGAGACAGAAAGAGAGAGAGACAGTGACAGTCAGACAAAGAGAGACGTAAAGACAGAGACCAAGAGAGAAAGACAGAGAGAAAGAGACAGGGAGAGTCAGACAGACAGGAGACAGGGAGAGTCAGACAGACAGACAGACAGAGAGAAAGAGAGACAGGGAGAGTCAGACAGACAAAGACATTGAGAGAGAGAGAGACAGCAAGAGAGCATGAAAGAGAGAGACAGACAAACAGATAGACAGAGAAAGAGAGGCAGATAGAAAACAAAACAGAGAGAAGGGGACAGTGAGAGAGAGACAGAGAGAGAAAGATAGACAGAGAGACAGAGACAGAGACATAGAGACCAAGAGAGAGATACAGACAGCAGAAAGAGACAGTGAGAGAGAGACAGACAGAGAGACAGACAGAGACAGACAGACAGACAGACAGATAGACAGACAGGGATACAGACAGACAGACAGAGACAGACTGACAGACAGACAGACAGAGAGACAGACACAGAGAGAGAGAGAGAAACCTTCAGACAGACAGAGAGACAGAGAGGTTGAGAGAGAGTGACAGAAAGAGACAGTGAGAGAGAGACAGAGAGACAGAGAATGAGACAGACAGAGAGAGAGAGAGACAGAGACAGACAGACAGACAAACAGAGACAGACAGACAGACAGACAGACAGACAGAGACAGACACAAGACAGAGAGAGAGACAAAACCTTGGAGGGTAACACCTTAATTTATACTTTAGTTTTTCAACAAAGATGCAACTTCAAGGGCTCATTCCAAATTAGGGATTGATTTATAAATGAGTGAAAGAGTTGTAATGATTTAAGGGCTTTTTGATGGATCATCTGCACAGTTTAAAGAGGAACTATGTTCCTCATTTTCTGTCACATAGATAATGATCCAGTGTCGGATTTTCCCATTAAACGTGGCCACAGTCTCAAACAAAGAGGTGAATGTATGTAGAAGTAAATCCCTGTGAGACAGAAGCTCAGGCGTCTCCATATGTTCATCTGATCTGAGACCAGCTACTTCCCCTAGAACTGTGCCCGAGGGGTATTGTAGACATTTACTGTTCTCCGTCACGCAGAGAACCAAACAATGTTAATATACGGATTATGATCGAAAGACTAGATCTTCCGAGCAGAGGTGTCCTGCTGTAATCTGCATCACTTCCCTTTCTCTTATTCTGCATCGGATTCAGATCTGAGAAGTTTGCATGTCCAGTCAATAAGTTTCTGTCTCTTGGAGTTTGCTTTCAGAACTTCCTCAGCAGTGGGAGGATGAGGAGGTGCTCACAAGCAGGCCTCCAGATGGCAGGCTTCCATACATTCAGCCAGTGGGAAGGAGGTGGGCTTTTAAGGAGGCCCCAAGCACAAGTTGTGGAACTTTATGAAAACATGGGCTGATGAACACTTTATAAAAAAATGTGATCCTAGATCCCCACGGTTAACCACAGCACTGGAAGAACTCAGACCTTCAACATCAGTACAAGTACTGATACCACAGTGTGCAAGTAAAAGTCCAGCATTCAATTTCAGAATCATCTATATCATATTACTGGTTTATTATTATTGTTGCAACATCCCTTTATTGTTGCAGCTGGTTAAAGAAGGGGTCATTTTAACTACATCATACACAGATGAATTGATTTAATATATAATGGTATATGATCATTTATCAGTTCATTGTATTTTGTATTAATAATATGAAAGTTAAAGATAAAGAAACAAGAGCTTTAAAATAAATGTACTGCAGTAAAGAGTAAAATATATTACCTTACTTAGTTACTCTCCACCACTGGTTCATGTTTTGAAGAAATCATTTCCGAATGGTTCTTTTGTTAATTTAACATGAATAAAACTCCCTGGTGAGCATATTGCTCCTCACACCTCTGACCTTGTGGAAAGTCCTTGATGTCAACATCATCTTTGTCTCACGGGTTCATCGAAGGTGCTTTGACTTTGGACGTCCACACACCTTATTGGTTCCGGTATAGGTTTGATCTCATCAACGTCCGTCCCACTCAGAATCATCTCATTGTGACCACTGAGCTGCTGAGGTGAAGTCAGTGTGTCAATATTTAAATTCAGGTTAAAGATCAATTGATCAGCTTTTCTCTGTCCTAGATTTTACCTCCAAACAGGCACCGTCCGTCCTCACAGGGGAGTGGAAGACACCAGGAGAGAGTACTGTATGGATTATCATATTATTATTTTGTTGTATTTACTGCTGTCTGTAGCTAAATTGCCATTAGGGGACATTATATTCTACTCTATTCTACTTGAGACTACAGGAGACAACAGGTGGGTCTGCTTACAGCAAAGGAAGGCTGAGAATGAGGAAGAGGAGTGTGTGGACAGCTCATGAAATGGAAAAGTGTGGGGGTTCAATTGCGAGAGTGACAAAATTGTCCGTTTAATGTTGTATTCTGATTGGTTGCTTGGCCCTGAATCTCACTGAGCAGCTAAAGCATCATTCAGTAAAGTCTTGGTTATACCTGAAGAACTGAAATTCTGAGGATTAACGTTTAAACACTGAGACACATTTAAGTTTAAACACAGATGTTTTAACATTCAGACACTGAGACACATTTAAGTTTAAACACTGAGATGTTTTAACGTTCAGACACTGAGATGCTTTAACATTTTCACATTGGGACGATTTAATGTTTACTATTGAGACGATTTAATGTTTACTCAATGAGATGCTTTAAAATTTAATGACTGAGATGCTATAACAGCATTAAACCTGTTAATATGTGAACAGTTAGTGTTAGAAATGGTAGTGTAAAATGCTGGCGAGGTGCTGAGACTGACAGGAATCAGCTTTGCAGTTATTCTATAAATTTGACCAGATGATGGCACAAAGTCAGGATCACTAAAGTTACCACAGTTCATTATGAACATCTAAACATTTCCTCAGTCTATTGTCTTTCTGTCCAGCTATCTAACACATTGAGACATTACAGTCTCCACACACAACTACTACACACATGTTCAATCAGTCTTCAACCTGAACCTGAAGGACCTAAACCTGGTTCCTGAGTGGACTTGACAGTCAGGATCTTCATTGTATGTCACTGTGTTTGCCCACAGGGAGAAAGATGCTGCTGCTGTCCACAGCCCTCAGTCTGTCTTTCTGCACCCTGTTGATCTCTGAGCTCATCCAGTGTACAGGTGAGACAGACAGACAGGTAGACTGACAGGTATACTGACAGACTGACAGGTAGACTGACAGACAGACTGCTAGACTGACAGGTAGACTGAGGTACAGACAGGTTACAGCATAAAGTGATTCCCATCTTTCCCACTTTAGAATCCAAAAAGTAGAAAGAGGCGTTGGGGTGACCAAAGACAAAACAACAAAACAAAACAACCCATAACACTGTCGACTACCTTTACAAAAGAAAGGAAACAAGAGAAAACACAGGCAACATCCGTCTCCCTCACATAAACAGGAAAAGCACGTGTTAACAAAAAGTGGTTCTCATCCTGGCAGCTACCAGGGCTGCTCTTCTAGAGGATAATTACATTATTTGCAATAAAGATCTGTCTAATCAATCAATCAGTCAATATAACACTAAACCAGGGAACACAGTAAAACAGTAAAGCAGTTCCAGGGGTAAATGTTTTGGAGGAAGAAGGCAAGCAACTATATTAAACAACTACTATTTTGTGAAATGACATTTTGTGAAATAAAAGTTATTTCTTTTGTTTGTCTATGTTTTTTTTTTCGTTGCACCCACTTTTAAACTGGCCTTTGTTGTGACATGCCATTACCTCAGTTTGACCTGTGGGAAAAGTTTCAGTTACACAAACAAATTGTTTGTATTCAATTGCGAAATATTTATTGAAAGAAAAGCCTCAGAACTAAAGCCATTACACCTTACATCTTGTTATTTTTATCTGACAGTAATGTAATATTTTGTATTTACTCCTTAGTGTTCCTGGATCAGTCTTCAGCAGGTCAGATCCTCCGCTCCTCCTCCCCCAGGAGGCGTCGAACCAACTCCTTCCTCCTGGAGGAGATGTTACCAGGGAACCTGGAGAGAGAGTGCTACGAGGAGAAGTGCTCTCAGGAGGAGGCTGCGGAAATCTTCCAGACCAAGGAGAGGACGGTATGAACCACCGCGGTGATCCAAACAGAGGATCTGTGAAAATCTGTTTAGTGAACATGTTTTTAAGAGACAGTGTGAAGAGTATAAACCCCAATTAGATTTTTACACAAGACGGAGATCTTTCATGTAGAACACTACAGACTAACTGACCTACTTTACTGCCGACACTGATGCCACAGTAGTGACTCGGGTCTGATTTGTCCCCACTCCTATAAACCAGGGAAATGAGCCATTTGCAGCTGATGTCAGGAGAATGTCCTGACAGTAATACGACACCGAGGAGCTTCAGCACTGAATCTCTGAGCATTTCATTTTTAATGCTGGCTGGACCACAGGCTTTCCTTGGCTGGAGAGGTTAATCTGTGTGGTCTGTTCTTTCCAAGTAATTCAGAAAAATGGGGGGGTGGTGATTTTCTTTAGCTGTTCCGTCTAATGTTTGGAGTTTTTATTTCTATTATATACTGATTTGAATTAATTTGATTTATTGATATGTCTTTGTGCAGATTTTCCAAATGTGCTCTCAGGATGTCACCATTTTGGATGAGTGATGCTTGTGGTTGTTCCACGTATTACAGGATATATTTTAGTAAATGGCATTCTCAGTATCTTCAAGGTTCATGTGGATATACTCATTGTACATGTTTGCTTTGGAAAATAATATAAAATATAGTACATGAATAAATAAAAAACCTGAGGTCAGAGGTCACAGCAGGCAGACAGCATATTAGTCCCTGTACTGCCGTTCTTTAACTGTGAATGTTTTTTGTCCCACAGCTGGAGTTTTGGTACAGATATGAAAGTGAGTACATCATCATCAGTAATGATCATGTTCAACATCACAATGAAACTAGACAGATTCCAGATGTCCAGATGATTCATGTTAATTCTTCTACCGCCTCTGCTACTGAGGTCTTAATGTAAAGATTCAAGTCCAAATGTGACCTCGCTGATCTGGATTAATATTAAACTGGTAACATTTCATTTAAAAATTGTTTGTTATTCAAACAAGATCCAGTATTTGTTAGCTGTTGAGCTTTCTTCCATATTGCGTCAGTTTGATTTAATTGTAATTAAATCAAATCAGCCAGTCTACCTGACTACATCACTACCTGTATGAGTGATTCGTGTTGTGTTCAAGTGTCTCCACTGTGTTTTGTAGATCTGAACCGCTGTCAGATCAACCCTTGTCTGAATGGAGGGATCTGCAGTCTGGACCGAGGAGACTTCATGTGTCTCTGTCCTCCTCAGTACCAGGGCAAGAGGTGTGAATTAGGTAAACATCACCTGAGATCTTAAACCAGTTGGCTCAAATCTTCAGTGGTATGTTGTGGCAGGACACATGATGATCATGTTTAGTCCTGTCTCACAGGTAGATTTCATCTGGTGGATGTTAGGGGGCACTCTCTAAAAAATTCTGCATCTTTGGAGTCCCTCAAGCCAGTGTCCTGGGGCAACTAGTCTTTTATTTTATATCAAATATTTGAAATCTCCCCAAATCATCAAATGATGACTAAAAATCACTACTAATTTTAATTATTTTCCTGGCTGTAGCCCACACTGAATAAAATAAACCAGGGTATCAACAATCTGTGTTGTTGTGTGTTGTGTGTTGTTGTAGTGGTGTTGGAGTGTCGCTATAAAAATGGGGGCTGTCTGCAGTACTGTAGAGATCTGATGGGGAGAGCTGGAGTTCAGTGTGACTGCGCTGATGGATTCAACCTGGATCCTGATGGACAGAGCTGCTCCCGGACTGGTAACACTCAGAGAACTACTTTCATTACTTGTACTACTGCATATCATACCACTGCAACTGCTGTAAATACTACACCTGATACCACTTTTACGACTGTAACCGATGGTTTAGACACTGAACATGGTAACCCTGAATCATAAGGTATCTTGTGTTCAGAGTCAGGATTCAATCCTCTCCCTGTCCAGTACCGTTCCCCTGTGGTCGTCAGCAGATGGAGCTGTTTCACCAAGGTCGATCTCTGTTGGATGAGCTTGGCAACGTCACCATGGAGATGCACAACAACATCACAGATGGCTGGAGTCCTGCACTGAATTCAACAGACACAGAGGAGAAGACGGAGAAAGTGAACATAACATGCAGTCAGAGGGGAAGAAACGACACAGCGCTGAGGGAGGAGGAGAGGGAAGGAGGGGAGGATGGAGGAGGAGAGGATGGGGGAAGAGAGGAGGAAGGTGAGGGGGGTCGTACTCGTATTGTGGGTGGAAGCCTGGAAAAACAAGGAGGGAGTCCCTGGCAGGTAAGGGAGACAGACTGAATTAATAATCAGATTTTCTGCATTTGTTAAAACAACTATGATTTTATTAACACCACTGAATGGCAGCAGGGTAAAATGTTCAGGTTCCCTGTCGTCTGTCTGGACCAGAACTTTACAGTTCTGGTTCAGTCTCTCGGCTCTCATACAGCAGCCAGATGTTTTCAGAGAAACATCTGTTAACAACCACTGTTAACAAACAGACAGACCTAGTCAGAGACTAGCTGGTGAACATAGTGGAGCATTTAGCAGCTAAAAAGCCAGAGGTTTCCCTCAGGAGCTGGTGGAGACCAAAACCAGAGATAAAAAAGAGGGAGTACTTGACTTACACTCATCAGGTGGACTCAGAGACCAGATCCTGACACCCACACACTCACACACACACAGACTGAAAGGGTGAAAACACCAACCAACTGCCACAGCCGCTAATAAACTCTTAAACTTAAGAAAGGCTAATGTTTTTTGGCTTTAATCCTGAATGTGATGAGAAACTTTAATGTAACAGAGATGATGCCTGAAGATGTCTTCTCAATGCTCCTCCGTTGATGAAAATGACTTCAGACATGTTTTTCAAATAAATATTTTTACAAATGTTTCTGTCTGCAGGTCTGATGTTTATAGGTTTTACTGATTCAGTTGTGTGTCTGTGTGTGTTCAGGTTCTGATCCACAGGTCTGATGGTTATGGTTTCTGTGGAGGGACTCTGGTTTCTGACCGCTGGGTCCTCTCTGCTGCCCACTGCTTTCAAGAGTCTGCAGACCACGTTACTATAGGTAAAAACACCTGTGCGTGTGTTTGTCTGTCTGTGTATTATTGTTAGTAATTCATGACTTTTAACAATGCTTGTCCTCAATACTAAGTAAAACATAATAATAATAAAACACATGTTTTCACCCCACAATCCACATGTTCCCTCAGAATCTGGGGAAGAAAGAACCGTTTTGCTCTACAAAGCAAATACTTTATTGAGTAATTTCAATGTTCCATTCCATAAAAAACAGTCTTTATTAAAAGAATCGAATTAAAAAGTAACTAAGTACATTTACTCGAGTGCTGCATACTTTTACCCCACAACAATGATCTGACAGGTAAAGCTCCTGTTTACAGATCAAGATTATGAATATCAAGCAGAATATAAACTCGTTAAAACCAGATCCAACTTTACCAGCTGCAACATTAAAATGATGAACCCATGAATCTATCAATAATTATAATTTAATAATAGAATATTAATATTATTCTGAAATGGGCCATTCTACATAATAAGTACTTACTTAGCTGGGTGACCGTCCGTAACAAGAAGCATAGCCCTAGACAAAAGCCTGTGATTCACCACCAGCAGTCCATGTTTCAAATAGATTCTCTCCACTCAATGAAACACCTGCTGAGAAACCAATTCTTGTTAATGGCATCGGTGTGTTCATGCGCAAAGAAATGTCAGACTACATAGTTTTCTCTGGGCCCCTGATGAATTTAACCAGCAATGATATGTACAGCCGCATGTCATTGTTCCATCACTGGCTGTCAAAGTGGTGTCCAGCAAACGACATTGGCTTTATAGACAATTGATGGAACTTTTGGGAAAGACCTGGTCTGATTAGGGGAGACGACGTACATCCCACTATGGATGGGGCAGCTCTTATCTCTTGAAATCTGAACAAGTTTATTAGAAAACCAAAACTATGACAACCCAGAGTTGAGACCAGGAAGCAGAGTTGCAGTCTTATACACTTCTCTGTGCCTCCATTACTGCTGTCACCCACTCAATACCCCATAGAGACAGTGTGTGCCCCCTGACCACCTAAATTAATTAACTCAAAAACATGCAGGAGAGGAGCTGTACTGAATAACCTAATAAAAATTAAGCACACCAATACTGAAACACAGAAAAATATGAGAATTAAATGCGGACTCTGAAACATTAGATCACTCCCATCCAAATCTGTACTAGTTAATGACTGGACATCAGATCGTCACATTGATGTATTTTTTCTTACTGGGACCTGGCTGTGTCTGGATGAGATTGTTAGCTTAAATGAATCCACCCCCCAGTCATATTAATACTCATATTCCCAGAGACACCGGCCGAGGTAGGTGGAGTTGCAGCAATTTTCAACTCAAGCCTGTTTATCAACCCTAAACCTAAAATCAGCCATGACTCATTCTAAGCCTGATTCTTAGTCTTAAACATCAGACCTGGAAAACTTCAAAGCCTGTTCTTTTTGATATAGTGAAACATGCTCCTGGACCATACTCTGAATTTCTATCTGAATTCTCAGACTTTTTATCATATTAAGTCATTAGTACAGACAAAATAACTAATGTACGTATTTTAATATTCATGTTGATGTTGATAGTGATGCCTCAGCACTGCGTTTATCTCACTTTAAGACTCAGTTGGCTTTGCCCAAAGGGTAAATAAACCCACTCATTTTTTCAACCATACCCTTGACCTTGTTCTAACATATGGTGTCAAACCTGAACATTCAATCATCTTTCCAAAGAGGCCTCTTCTCTCATACCATTGTTTAATAACTTTTGAACTTTTTGAACTTCTGTTACACTAATTTATCCTCAAACATAGGAACATTAGAAACAGCCATAAAACTTGATATATACTTAGACAGTTTCTCTCCCATCGACCTTCACCAGCTAACTTCAACAATTTCTTCATCTAAACCATCGACCTGTCTCTTAGACCCCATCACAACTAGGCTGCTTAAGGTCGTTCTACTCGTAGTTAACACTTCACTATTAGACATAATCAATCTGTCCCTATTATCAGGCTAAGAACTGCAGTCCTTTAAAGTAGCTGTAATTAAGCCTCTTCTTAAAAAGCCTTCCCCTGATCTAGATGTTTTAGCCACTATAGACCCATATCCAGTCTCCCCTTTTTCTCTAAGATCCTTGAGAAAGCTGTCAACAACCAGTTGTAGGACTATTTATATAAAAGTAGTTTATTTGAGGGTTTTCAGTCAGGATTGAGTGCATCATAGCACTGAGACAGCACTGGTGAAGGTTACGAATGATCTACGTACAGGACTTGTCTCCTTACTTGACTTGCTAGATCTGAGTGCTGCATCTGACACTATTGACCATGAAATCCTGGTTTAAGTCCTACTTATCAGATTGATTTAAATTTGTGAGCATTAACGATGAATCCTCCATCTACTCAAAAGTTAGTCATGGAGTTCCACAAGGTTCTATGCTTGGACCAGTTCTATTCCCCATATATATATGCTTCCCTTATGCAATATCATCAGGAAATACTCCATACACTTCGATAGTTATGCAGATGATATCCAATTGTACTTGTCAGTGAAGCCAGACAAAACCAGTCAGTTAGCTAAACGACAAGTATGTCTTAGGGATATAAAGACCGGGATGACCAGCAACTTCCGATTGAGCTCAGATAAAACTAAAGTTATTGTTCTTGGCCTGTAACACCTCCTAAACACCTCCCTGTGAAATCCTGAATACAATTTAAAATCCTCCTCCTCACCTACAAAGCTCTTAATGATCAGGCACCATCTTATCTTAAAGAGCTCATAGTACCTCATTATCCCAGTCGAACATTTCACTCCCAGAATACAGACTTACTTGTGGTTCCTAGAGTCTCCAACAGTAGAAAAGGAGGCAGAGCTTTCAGTTATCAGGCTCCTCTGCTGTGGAACCATCTTCCAGTCTGGGTCCGTGAGGCAGAGGAGGCTTAAATCCTTCCTCTTTGATATAGCTTATGGTTAGAACTGACTCAGCATTAGCTCAAGCCATCCCCTCACTATGCTTCTATAGGCCTAGTCTACCGGGGGACTTCCCATTATGCAACAAGCTTCCCTTTCCACCATCTCCTCCCTCTCTCCCCGTGAGCATTAACACCACAAAATGCTCGTTACTGACTGTCCTTCCTCTCTCTCCTGTAGTTCTGGGTTTCCTCATCTCTCTCCTCCTCTTCCTCGTCTCTCTCCGCTTCCTCCTTTCGCTGCAGGTTTTTTGCCTCTGATGCTCCTGAGTCTCGATCAGAGTCTGGATCCAGGACTGTAGAACCACCTACTGGCCCATGATCCTGATCAACACCCACTGCTTTAATTATTATGATTGCTACTGTTACCATTTCATTTAGTCCTATTACTAATATTATCAGCCCTGTTAGTATAACTATAGTTTATATAGCTATTAGTCCCATTAATATGCTATGCTCTCTCTCCTCCCTCCTGCCCCCCCCCACTCTCTTCCTGCCTCTTTACCTCTCAACCCAGTCAGTCGAGGCAGACGGTCTCCACACACACACACACACACTAATATTCTTTGTGTGTGTGTGTGTGTGTGTGTGTGTGTGTGTGTGTGTGTGTGTAGGAGACTTTGATAAGCAGCGTCCTGATCCAGATGAGCAGCTGATAAAGATTCAGAAGGTCTTTGTCCATCCTCACTTCCATGCCTACACCTTCGACAGCGACATCGCTCTGGTCTACCTCGCCAGGCCCGTTCTCAGGGGCCCCACCGCCCTCCCCGCCTGTCTGCCCGACGCCCACCTGTCCAAATACCTGTTGAGGGTAACTTTATTTGACCATTTATATCTGAATAATTGTGTGTGTGTGTGTGTGTGTGGTGTTATGTGTCTGACCCTTTGCTTGTGGTCAGGAGAGTAACTGGGGAATGGCGACAGGCTGGGGGCTCACCCACTACATGGGCAGGTCTTCCCGGTTCCTGAGGAAGGTGACACTCCCATTGGTCAGCTTTGAGGACTGCACCGCATCCACTGAACAGGTGATCACCTCCACTCGAGAGTCCACTCAGTTGGTTCATCTGCAGGGGCAGTGGGGGAAAGTGAGAGTGGGAGTACATCTACTCAGTCTCTGTACTTGAGTACAATTCTGAAGTACTTGAAATTTACTTGATTGCTTTCAGTTTCTGCTACTGTATAACTTCTACTTTGCTACATTTCTGAGGGAAATATTTTTTTTTACTGCAGTACCTGTAATTTATAACTAATCTTAGAACGCAGACCCCCCTCGTTGTCACTAAACCCTCACATTCCCCTGGAAGCCGACCAGGTCGTTACCCACAGCCTATCTTTAACCTGCTGTGTCTCCTGCAGGTGATCACAGACAACATGTTCTGTGCAGGTTACTTGGAGGCCAGCAAAGACGCCTGCAGCGGGGACAGCGGGGGGCCCTTCGTGGTGAACTACCGAGGGACCTGGTTTCTGACCGGAATCATCAGCTGGGGGGAGAAATGTGCTGCTTCTGGGAAGTACGGAGTTTATACCCGACTGGGGAACTTCCTGAACTGGATCAGAGACACCATGGAGAGACAAGATCTGAATGGAACCATAACTGAGTGATAAAGAGGCTGATGAATACGGCGGTGAGTGTTAACCCAGACTTCAGACTTAGAAATCCGGACCCAGACTTCAGACCCTTCATTCACAGACTGTGGCTTGTTTCGAGCCCCGTCTCCATAGCAGGTGTCATTCAAAGGAACGAACCTCTGAATGACTCCACGAAGGATCATCATCATCATCATGGTAAATTTACCAACAGAACAAGTTACCAGCCTGCAGTGGTCATGGAGGAAACCTCTGAATTAATCAATGTTCTGCTCTATGATTTTTATTTATGTAGTTGGTGTAGTGATTCTTCCTTTAAAGAGTCTTTGATGTCAGACATTTGCAGTAATGACACGTAAAAAGTAAGAGAACATCACTATACTTTCTGTATCTGCATGGCCACGTGAGTCGGCCCGATTTAAACCACCAAAAAGTCCAAGATTATCACAAGTGCTGAAAAACATAATGATACATTAGGTTTGAAAACCCAAAGCTAAATTCAGCCTGAACCCAGCGGTTCCTGACTCATGTTGGTTTCTGTCTTCTTGTAAAGCCTCAGGCTCAGACCTGGGTTTGGAGGATGGGACTCCCATTTTTTGATGACATTTCTTTCTTTTTCTGGTTTTCACCCCACGCTTCAGGGTTCTGCACCTGTTTTATGCTTGGTGTCTGGTTAGTCCTAAAAACAGTGTAGAAATTTATTATAAATGTAATCCTGTCAACAAACTGTCCAAAATGAGTAGAAAATTACATTCGTTTGCAAGCAAAATTTTACAACCTGTTTCTTGTTTTAGTGTAAGTTCTGGAGCAGTGTTTGTTTGCTTTACTTTTTAATGCTAATATCTGTTAAATACAAGGTAAACGTATGTGATTACATTTGGTCTTTTTAACAGTGACATGATCACATGTTTCTGTCCTTTGGCACAAGAGTTTATTTCAATTCATTTTGTGGAATTCATACATATGAGTGTAAAATCTAATATAATAACATGGCAGTTAGAAAAACAATATGACTTAGTTGCTATGATAAATATGAGGATACATATCAGTAGAGAGATAATACAGTACATTTAAAATACATGTCCATTAAAACAGATGTCTAAGAGAGAGAGAGAGAATACCTTAAAAACAGAGGCTTATTTCTTTGAGACAAACTGTTTGTTGAGACAAAATCTGAGTTCTCAGGTTTGAATTTACTACTGGCCTGTTTTCTGCTTTTTCTGTCTTATCATCTTCTCTCAAAATTAAATCCACTTTCATTCAGTTACTTTTTTTTTTTAAAAAACAGAGTGAAGTCCTGTCAGCGCCCCCTACAGGTTACAGTCTTTATTATGGTCACAGTCATTACAAACATCGCTGTGGTGATTTCTCCACCGTCAGTCGGAACATTAGTGGAGCTAAACGTGTCAGGTCTGTCCTGAGGGTGGCGCTAGAGGAAAACAATCTGAGCTGTAGATGCTGAGATATCTCTCTGTGGAGCGGAGTGTTGGATTGACACATGAACTAAAGCCTTAGTCCTGACGATTCACAGCCACTTGGGGTAAAAAAGCTCAGGGATGTAGCAAAGGACTCTGGGATTGAAAAAAGCACAATACTGTGTGTTTCTGTTCAGGTCTTTGGTGGATATGATCACAATAACATTACAGTCTTCGTTCGCACAGAACACAGAATCAAGAACACGAGTGTTTGGTTATAACTCACAACTGAAGTTAAATGAAGGAGCATGCGGCTTCTCATTTGTAAGTAAAAGAAGTTTTACAAACATTTGTTCCGTGTTAGCTTCTTTAAAGGCAGGAACACTCAGTTTAGCTGAAGTGAACCTCGGTAGACGGAGCTGAGAGGAACTTCTGGATCATGGTTCGGTCTGGGTTTTGTTTCTATAGTAGACCCAACGCTCTCAGTGCTGCTGCTGTTAACATCAAATCTGAAGCATCAAAACACAAGCAGATGTAAAGGAGACTGAATCTGATCTAAGGTTTTATTTCTGATGTATTTTTTTTCCTGTTTCCCACATTATACAGCAGCACTTTGCATATCTAGGTTGTAGTAAACCTACATCAGCGCTGCTGAAACCTTGTTGACAGCTGAGTAGCTCTGCTGTAATAAAATGTAACTTGTGACGCAGGTTTCAGTTTTGATTTTTTTGTGTGATCTTGTACAATATTTCGTATGACAGCAGCAACAGAAAAAGTTCTGTCTGTAGGGGGTGGAGGTGGTGGGGGGTGGTGGGGTTTGGGGGCTTTCATCTTGAGACTATGAAAACAGAGCGGACTAGTGCCCCTCCCCCCTCAGAGTCTCAGAAACAAGCTGTTTTCTTACCAAACTGCACGTTGGCCGTTGGACTGACGACCAGAGGATGTGTGATATCTCCTACGTCCTCGATCAGTCTCAGCTGTAGCTGTGATGTCTGTTTCACCACCAGGGGGCGGCCTCGAGGTGGTTCTGAATCCACTCCACATATTTAGCCACTCGGGTGTAGACTCCGTACACCCTCTGACTCCCACACTCCTCTGGCCCCCCCCAGGACACCAACCCGAATGCCACCCAGCTCCGGCTGACCTCGTCCTCTATTACAAAGGCCCCCCCGCTGTCCCCCAGACAGGTGTCCCTGCCGCCCTCGAAGAAACCGGCGCAGAACATGTTGTCTGTGATGTTGTAGCTGACGGAGCGCGAGGTGTAGCTGGCCTGACACTCATCCTGAGAAACCACCGGCAGTTTCACATACTGCAGGAGGTCAGAGGTCACCCGGAGGTCAGCCGGCGTCATGGGATCAAAGCTTAGCGAGGGAGGGTCAACAGAGGAGGAGGAGGCGTTGGGGTTGGAGATCCCCCAACCAGCAACTACACCCAGAGAGTTAGGGACAGGGGTGGAGGGGTCGTCCTGAAAAAGAGTGAGGGGTCAAAGGTCAACGTGTGGTCAGTTCAAGAAAAAATTTTTGCTTCTGCAGGAGGAGGTTGTCGTTTCAAAAAAAAGGCCTCACTGTTCAAATGTGTCTCACTTCATTTAAGTGTCATAACTTTACAAAAACTTCCTAAAACAGTAACTTTAAAAAAAATGCCTTCACTTTTCTTCAAAAATGTCCTCAAGCCCAAAGAGGTTCAGATATTTTCAAAATGTCGTCACTTTCCTAAAATGTGACCATTTTTTCTTGAATGTCGTCACTTTTTAAGAAATGTTGCCATATTTCAGAAATGTCTTACATGTCGTCATTCTCTAGACAATAAGGAAGGGTCCCACCTTGTTGTGTGGTGGCAGACAGACTGGACGGATGACATTGTTAAACTCCACCCGGTCCTTCAGCTTCAGCAGGGCGATGTCGTTGTTGTAGTTATTGGGTTGGAAATCTGGATGGAGGAAGATCTCCTCCACCGAGCGGTTGGTGGCCAGTTGTTTGTCTCGGGCGTCATGGAGACCGAGGAAGACCTGAAAGACAAAGAGACACAGTCGGACACCGGTTGATCTGCTCTGTCTGGTCGGATCTGCGTGTTTCACCAACTTCAAATAACTTAAAGGATCATTCTACCATGATCTAACAGGGTTAGTGGTTTTGGCGGTGAAGTCCAACCAGAAACTAGAAAACTCGGAAAAACTCCTGAAAGCCTCGAACTAAGTAAATCAGCTTCTCTTTATCTTCACGGTCCAGCTTTGTTTTCATGTTGAAATGCTGAAAGTTGAGGAATGGTTCAGTGAACAGGCTGATGAGGCAAAATGCCAACAAGTCAGAGGTTAGAGCAAAATCTAGGGCTGGATTCAGATTAACACAAATAGACGCAAAAACAATATAACAGGCTAATTTATACTGTAGATTTAACCTCCTCAGAAACACCGTGTTTACTTAAAATCAAAACGCCTAAAACCAGTCCTTGTGAAAATTTCCTCATTTATCCAAGATCTGTCCTTATATCACTAAAAATAAACAGTTTTAAGAAGCAGCTGACTTGAAATAAACTCACTTTTAGTTCCCACTAGCACATGAATTTGAATCTAGTTTACTGAATACATTGATGGCGGTTTCCCCAAAAGGCTGCAACGTTGATGACAGCCCACAGAACAAAACAACCCCTGATCATTTAACTGCTTTCATGTCCTCGGCACTGCTGGGGCTTAAAATAAAGTGAACAGAGGAACAAGAAAAACATGATGTTTTTAAAAACAAATAGGTAACATTCTCCAATCAAATGCTCATTCATTAAAATCGACCCAGTAAGATTCCTCCTCTGACCTTGACATGTCCGGGGGCCACAGGGACGACGCTAGTGTCCCTTCTTTGGGACCTCAGGACATGGGCCGCCGTGAGGACCCAGGACTCAGACAGCAGGGCCCCAGAGCCGAACCAGTGATCCTCCGGGACCCGGGACAGATCATGCACGCTGAGCAGAACATGCCAAGGGAACAGGCCGGGCTCAGCACTCCGACCGCCAACAATCCGCTTCGCCTGACGGGGGAAAGATCTGGACGGCCGGCCGCAGGCTGGACGGAGACATGGAGAGGAGACAGAGTCCTCAGGTCACCTCTGAATGGCGCTTCTCACAGTGAATGTTATGAAAGTCTGCATTGATAGTGACAAGCGTCTGACGGAAGACAGACTGGTACCTGGCAGACAGCTCGGCAGTTCAGGTCCTAATTCTGAATTTGTCCATTCTCCGTTCTGAGCGCAGCTGTACGAACCTACAACACAGATGTACGATTACAGCCGGACCAGTGTCTCTGCCTCGTTTCAAAGACATCCTCAACTTCTGTTCTCACTTTCTAAATCTGTCCTCAGTGTCAGGTAGGTAGTATTTGTCAGGCAAATACTAAGACGGGGAAACCTTCCATTTAACAGTAAATTAAATCTGAATTTACAGACTCGTTAACATTATGCAATGCTGATGTAAAACTTGTTACATCCCAGGTCCATTTATTTATACTTTTGAACCACGAGTGATTTTAGATCCTGGTTCCAGCTCATCTCATCAATATATTTACTTCACAATAAGTTGCATTATACATTATAACAGGTCTACTAGTCACAATAAGATTGATAATAATAATGATATTGATCCCCTTACTGTTGCTGGTGTTCAGGTGAAAAGTGTCCTCTCTGCAGATGTAGTGGATGGTCGATCCAAACAGCGTGCTGTTATCACGGTTACCAAACACCACGTCGGCCTTCTTGACCGCCTTTGGATGCCCACAATTCACCACTGTGACAGAGAGGATACAAACCTTTACTGGCCAGCGACCAGACGGCTTTCAGTCTGAGCAAAGAGGAGGGCGATGATGCAGAGTTAACGAGACTGAGTCTCAGAAATCAGCACAGTAAACTGAACCCAGCTCCTCTCAGGTGGATTTTATGACATTTTTGACATTTTCTTGGCTCAACAACTATTCAAACATCATGAACACGGGAGGAGTCGGATGCCTCTTCGAGAATCCACTGTTGAAGTAAATGCTGAACATACATCAGTCACATATTAAACCTCTGTTCACAGAAAAAAAAAGAGAAACTAAATTCTCATGTGAGGAAAATATTCTCAGTAGTATTCTGAATTAAATTAGCTAGGATTCAGATTCAGGCTGTTTTTTGTGTTTTTTTTCCATGTTGTTTCTCTGCAGTAAATTTTACATTACAACTATAATCACTGTTATTCAGAGGATTTGTTTTCAGTATGGCACCGAATCCAGTTACTCATAGACCGATATCCGGTGTCAATTTATGAGAAGGTTTCATTTTTTAGTTTATTACATTTGTTTTAAACTTAAATATATTTCTAAGTACAGAACAGTAAAACAATGTGAAGTTAATCTTTTTACTTATAAAATACGATAGTTTGCATGTTAAATGTCCAAAATCACCTTTGACCCATTTAACAGTCAACTCTCCATCAGTCTGCCCCTGACAAACTGACAGCAGCTGAACTGAAATGATGTGATGATGATAATGAAATGAACTGTGATGAAGGGATGAGGTGTGGTATGAAGGTGAAAACATGAACTATAATATTAAAGTCCCACCTCAACACATGTTCATCATCCCACAGCTAAGTCAGAGCCTTTGGCCTGTCTGTGCTGAATGTTTATCAGTTCGAACGCTGATTCGTCTGTGACTCTTTCTGCTGTCTCCATTTGTTCTGTTTTTTATGTATTTTATTATTTAGTTTTATGTATTTTAATTAGCTAAAGCAATAAATCCCTTTGATGTGACACTTCTTCCTGCCATATACTTGTCCCTAAACAAATAAAAAATAAATAGGTTAAAACACAACCATTGTCCAGACGGAGAAGACTTTTACTGCGATCTCTTGTTTCCTGAATAACTCAAGTCTGACGTTTCCAGCAGCTTTGAAATGCGACAGTTGACCTGCAGGTTGTTTCACACAGACACACGACAGGTTTGATTTGTTTTATTAGAAAATAATTTAACTACTGACAAACATTCTAGTGTGAAAGTGAGGATATGTTTCCTCCTACAGTCTGTCTGTGCTGTAGCACTGACTAACCTAGACGGAGACTGTTTAAGATGCTGGATCTTTGTCTCCTCCTCAATTCTGTTTCTAGAGAGAGAGAGAGAGAGAGAGAGAGAGAGAGAGAGAGAGAGAGAGAGAGAGAGAGAGAGAGAGCAGCAAATACCATTTCAGTGGCTGCTCTCCTCCCTCCTCCCTACTCCTCCATCCTCCCCCTCCCTCAACCCCCCTCCATCCTCCCTCCTTCCTCCTCTATCTACCATCCTCCATCCTCCCTCCTTCTTCCTCCCTCCTCCATCCTCCTCCTTCCTCCCTCCTCTATCCTCCCTTTTCCTCCCTCCTTCCTTCTCTATCCTCCTTCCCCCATCCTTCTTCCATCATCCTCCCTCCTCCTACCTCCCCCATCCTCCTTCCTCCTCCATCCTCCCCCTTCCTCCTCTATCCTCCCTCCTCCATCCTTCTTCATCCTCCCTTCTCCCTTCATCCTCCCTCCTCCTCCCTTCTTCCTCCCCTCCTCCATCCTACTTCCTCTATCCTGTCCTCCATCCTTCTTCCTCCCTCGACCGCCCTCCATCCTCCCTCCTGTATCTTCCCTCCTCCATCCTCCTTCCTCCCTCATCCCCCCTCCATCCTCCCTCTTCCATCCTTCTTCCTCCCTCCTCCCTCCTCCCTCCTTCCTCCTCCATCCTCCCTCCTCCAGCCCAGAAACTAATGGAGGTCCTCCAACAGCACTTAAGAGTGACTTAGAGGAGAGAGGACAGAGGAACCACAGGGTTTTTAATCAGACAGTTGGAACCTGTTTATTGATCAATCAGCTGATCTTTAGCGGTCTGGCTGTGGTGTGAACAGATATCAATACTATAACATGATTTGTATATTGGACAGACTGCCTGGAAACAGGAATAACAGTGTCACCAATGGCTCAAATATTATTTGTGATTACTCATAAAACACTAACACATTACGTGTGTAGAATGTGAATCATGAAGGAATCGTGAAAACGCTCTGCAGCTTGGTTTATTTCTTTTTTCTGTTGCTTTTTCTGTACCATATTCATCTCGGTTGATTCAGGAAAAACAAAGAGCTACAGTCCACCAGTCCTGGTTTTCATTATCAGTCCAACATCATCATCCTGATCCTGAAAAGGACATCAGGCGAACTCTACCTGTGGACTCTCACAAACCAATGAGGCTGTACCAGTTATTCTGAACATATTAGTGGCTGATTTTATTGCTCCCTCGTGGCTGTTCTATTCTCTCAGTAATAAACTGAATGTAACTGTCTGTCGGTGTTGTTTCTGTGATGCCCAGACATAGTGTATCTCTGCATTAAAGGACAACAGGCGAACAGAGCCCACTGACAGACTGAAACCTTTACCCAGAGGGATAGCGAAAACCTGCTTTACAGCCGAATACTGATGCTTTTAGTCTAGTGGCACCTGAGCATGAAAACTGTCTTTTCCACATGCACCAACGCTGTAGATAAACAGCAAAGTAAAACAGGCCTCTCCTCAAAAAACATTTAATCTCACTGAAATTTGAGATGTTAAATAAAGAAGAAAGAAAGACTCCAGCTCTGAGTGAATGTGCCATTTTAGTTCTTTATCAGCAAAATCGAAATCATTTATAAAAACTAAGCTTGTACAAGTAAAAAAAAAAAAAAAAAAAAAAAAAAATCATCAGAAAGGTAACCATTTTCGGATTCTGCATGATATCTGGATTTTATACTGAGTAACAAAGATCCAAAAATCCGAGGCAGTGGTTTCAGGGAGTTTGTGCTGGTTTCTTACTTTGACACTGCGGAGGACTGCTGCTCCACGATCCATCAGACTGACAGTCCAGCTGATAGTGCTCCAGATATTCACCGTCCTAAACACACAGACACACAACAGGAGAGGATAATGGCTCCTGTTACTCCTGCATAACAATGTCAAACAATCACAACCCTCACTGTCCCTCACTTTTAGGGTTAGGGTCAGTCCAAACTCAGTCCAAATGGTTTAAAAGGATATGAAGTATCTGTCTGAACAGGAAGAAGGTGCTTATTTGGCTTTGTACCTTCAGCAGTCTGTATCCAGACTCACAGGTGAACAGGATGTGGTCTTTGAAGAAGTATTCTGATTGGACAGGGTTTATCAGGGCACCAGGTAGGGTCTCGGGTACTTGACACTGACTTCCTGTTGGGATTAAATGAAAGTATTT
This sequence comes from Istiophorus platypterus, assembly GCA_016859345.1. Taxonomy (NCBI): domain Eukaryota; kingdom Metazoa; phylum Chordata; class Actinopteri; order Istiophoriformes; family Istiophoridae; genus Istiophorus; species Istiophorus platypterus. The sequence goes on from CM029116.1 coordinate 215,411, forward strand.
AAGTAAAATGTTTCTCTAAATTAACATCAGCTTACTGCTGTGTGTCTGTTATTAGGACCGTTAGTGTCTTTATTAACCTATAAATTAGTATATATAAATTTATATAGAGTGTGTGGAGTGTGTGTATAGTCTGCATAAACCTGTAGACAGGTGTGGTCTGTATGAATCTGTAGACAGGTGTGGTCTATATGAGCCTGTAGACAGATGTAGTCTGTATAAGCCTGTAGAGAGGTGTGGTCTGTATATAAAGCTGTAGACAGGTGTGGTCTGTATATGAACCTGCAAACAGGTGTGGTCTGTATGATCCTGCAGACAGGTGTGGTCTATATGAACCTGTGGACACCTGTAGACAGGTGTGGTCTGTATGAACCCGTAGACAGGTGTGGTCTGTATAAACCTGTAGACAGGTGCCATCTATATGAACCCGCAAACAGGTGTAGCCTATATAAACCTGTAGACAGGTGTGGTCTATATAAACCTGTAAACAGGTGTGGTCTATATTAACCCGTAGACAGGTGTGGTCTGTATGAACCATTAGACAGGTGTAGTCTGTGTGAACCATTAGACAGGTGTGTTCTATGCGAACCATTAGACATGTGTGGTCTGTATGAACCTGTAGACACCTGTAGACCGGTGTGGTCTGCATGAATGCATAGACAGGTGTGGTCTATATAAATCTGGAGACAGGTGTGGTCTGTATGAACCTGTAGACAGGAGTAGCTTATATAAACCCGCAGGCAGGTGTAGCCTATATAAACCTGTAGATAGATGTGGTCTGTATGAACTGTAGACAGGTGTGGTCTGTATAAACCTGTGGACAGGTGTAGTCTGTATAAACCTGCAGACAGGTGTGGTCTGTATGAACCTGTAGACAGGTGTGCTCTGTATAAACCTTTTAGACAGGTGTAGTCTGTATGAACCTGCAGTCAGGTGTGGTACATATGAACCTATAGACAGGTGTGGTCTGTATGAACCTGCAGACAGGTGTGTTCTATATGAACCTGTAGCCGTGTAGATGATCCTCCAGCCCAAGTTTTCTCCAGAGTTGTCACTGTGGAACACCACGGTGACAACATTGCTGTCGGTCTCAATGACTCCTGGAGATCGATCTCCACAGAATGGACCCAGCTCCCTGCTGCCTGCTGTAATCTGACACACACCCGCTGATTACTGTCCATTACAGATTACATACAGTAGTGTTCAAAATAATAGCAGTCCAATGTGACTAACCAGATTAATCACTGTTATTAGTATATTTTTTATTGCTACATGGCAAACGAGTTACCAGTAGGTGCAATAGATTCTCAGAAAACCAACAAGACCCAGCATTCATGATATGCACGCTCTTAAGGCTGTGCAATTGGGCAATTAGTTGAAAGGGGTGTGTTCAAAAAAATAGCAGTGTGGCATTCAATCAGTGAGGTCATCAATTTTGTGAAAAAACAGATGTGAATCAGGTGGTCCCTATTTAAGGATGAAGCCAGCACTTGTTGAACATGCATTTCTCTTTGAAAGCCTGAGGAAAATGGGTCGTTCAAGACATTGTTCAGAAGAAGCGTACTTTGATTAAAAAGTTGATTGGAGAGGGGAAAACTTATAAAGAGGTGCAAAAAATTATAGGCTGTTCAGCTAAAATGATCTCCAATGCCTTAAAATGGAGAGCAAAACCAGAGACACGTGGCAGAAAACGGAAGACAACCATCAAAATGAATCAAAGAATAACCAGAATGACAAAGGCTCAGCCAATGATCAGCTCCAGGATGATCAAAGACAGTCTGGAGTTACCTGTAAGTACTGTGACAGTTAGAAGACGTCTGTGTGAAGCTAATCTATTTACAAGTCCCTCTTTTAAAAAAAAGGCATGTGCAGAAGAGGTTAAAATTTGCCAAAGAACACATCAACTGGCCTAAAGAGAAATGGAGAAACATTTGTGGACTGATGAGAGTAAAATTGTTCTTTTTGGGTCCAAGGGCCTTAGACAGTTAGTGAGATGACCCCCAAACTCTGAATTCAAGCCACAGTACACATTGAAGACAGTGAAGCATGGTGGTGCAAGCATCATGATATGGGCATGTTTCTCCTACTATGGTGTTGGGCCTATTTATCGTATACCAGGGATCATGGATCAGTTTGTCAAAATACTTGAAGAGGTTATGTTGCCTTATGCTGAAGAGGACATGCCCTTGAAATGGGTGTTTCAACAAGACAATGACCCCAAACACACTAGTATATGAGCAAAATCTTGGTTCCACACCAACAAAATTAATGAGTGGCCAGCCCAATCCCCGGACCTTAATCCAATCGAGAACTTGTGGGGTTACATCAAAAATGCTGTTTCTGAAGCAAAACCAAGAAATGTAAATTAATTGTGGAATGTTGTTAAAGAGTCTTGGATTGGAATAACAGCTGAAAAGTGCCACAAGTTGGTTGACTCCATGCCACACAGATGTGAAGCAGTTATAAAAAACTGTGGTCATACAACTAAATATTAGTTTAGTGATTCACAGGATTGCTAAATCCTAGAAACAAAAAAGTTTGTACAAAATTGTTTTGAGTTTGTAAAGTCAACGGCAGACACTGCTATTTTTTTGAACACACCCCTTTCAACTAATTGCCCAATTGCACAGCCTTAAGAGCGTGCATATCATGAATGCTGGGTCTTGTTGGTTTTCTGAGAATCTACTGCACCTTCTGGTAACTCGTTTGCCTTGTAGCAACAAAAAAATATACTAATAACAGTGATTAATCTGGTTAGTCACATTGGACTGCTATTATTTTGAACACCACTGTATTTAATCTGTGTGTACAGGTGTTTGTGGCCCTCTCACTCTGATGTAGTCGTAGGGGCACCTGACGTCGGGGTGGTCCTCCACGTCGAAGCTGGGGTCAAACTGGAGGCGGAGCCTGAAACCTGGCTCCACTTCGATCCGATACAAACACTCAGAGCTCTTTGGATACGGACCTGGAAAATCGACGCTGCTCAGAACACCGGAACGTTCCCTGAACACACCGTCACTACACTCCACTGAACACACACACACACACACACACACACACACACACACACACACAAAATCATATTATGTAACATTACAACATCCACTACTTGCCTTAACCTCAAAACCTGTGGCTAAATTAAATGTAGTTGTTTACATTGTGCTTCTAGTGTGACTGTACATTCAGCTGCATGTTCACTGAGTTTAATTGTTCATGGATCATATGTGAAACCTTCAGTCAAACAGACAAACTGCTACTTCATTTCTCCATCTTTTGACTTGAAGTTCATCTCTAAACAACCGTTGGTAACAACCTTTTAACTTTTTGGTTGGAAATCTGGCTGACGTCTCCTCAGCCGTTACCATGATCATCACGCTCCACATTCGCCGGATTTGATGCTCAACATCTGTGGTGGAGCCTGAACAAAGTTTGGTTGTATTTCATACAATTTCTCCATTTGACACAAACTCCTGATCAATTTAAACAGTCAGAACACATAGTTATTAATCCATGCACAAATCCTGATATTGTGCTTTTTTATTTGTTTACATAACAAAAATATAATTGTTCTGAGAGATTTGTTGATGAGGACAGTGATGAACTGTCCAGACTAGTAGACGTTTACCTTCGCACACTCAGACAAATGAATCCAGGGTAAACAGGACGTTAATCTCTCCTGATAACTAGACACAGGGAGGCTTCTGATTCAGACCCTTTAAAACCTTTACACCGTATGTGGGTTAGTGTATGTGTGTACGTGTATATGTGTGTGTGTGTGTGTGTGCGCAGATGCATATGTAAATATTTACAACCAATCAGCAGTTTTTATCAGTCAAACAGAGGTTAGAGTCCAGATAGGGAACACACACATACGATTATCTCCGTACTTGTGAGGACCCCTGTTGACATAATGCATTCCTCAGCCCCTAAACTAAACCTAAACCTGATTCCGGTCTGAACCTTAAACCAAATCAACCCTCAAACAGGAAGAGATCTCAGGTAAATGAATTTGAATACACCTGAAGGTGTTTTTCCTGGAGGAAAAACTCTGTGTTGTTTGCAACGTGGCTTGTTGGCAGCCGACTGGAATCAGGATCAGGCTGCTGGAATTCAAATCTGCTGTTAAACACAGTTCACATGTTAACATGTCTAAGCTTATTATGTTTGAAAAGCTCCAACACACAGTCAGAGAGTTCACAGTGAAGTCAAAAAAGCTGCAGGATTACAGCTCTCACAGGTCAAACTAACATCCACCTTAACATCATACTCAAACACACTGAGGCCTTTATTAGAAACGACTTGCTAACAGGGGGTAGTTCCTCCCTTTGCTCTGAAACAAACTCAGGTCTTCGTGGTCCACCAGATGTCGAAACCTTTCCTCCATGTTGACATGATGCATCACATCATTTCTGCAGATTTATCTGCTTCACATTCATTCTGCCAGTCTCCTGTTCTACCACATCGCAAATGTTTTATACAGGATCCAGGTCTGGAGAGGGGGGGGGGGGGGCACTGAAGTCCACTGAACTCACTGTCATGTTCATGAGACTTTTACTTTGTGACCTGGATCAGACTGTGGCTATAAAGGGAAGAACTAGTCAGTAACAGGCCTGAGACAGGATGTGGTATTAAAACCATGGTGGATTGCTATTAAGGGGCCAAGAAAACACCCAACCACCATTACACCACTACCACCCGGACCATTGACACCAGGCAGGTCCGGTCCATGGATTCATGCTGTCGACTCCAGGTTCTGATCTGACCGTCTGCTGCCACAGCAGGATCCAGATCCACCAGACCAGGCCACGTTCTGGTCTTCTACTGTTCCTCAGGTTTCTGTTCCTGTCTGACAGGACCAGAACCAGAACCGGTCTCTTGCCGTTGTAGCTCATCCACCTCCAGGTCGGACCCATTGTTCATCCTGTGATGGTTTCATCTGAGTTAGCGTAGCCTTTCTGTCAGCTCCTCTGACCTCTGACCTCTCTCATCAACATGAGTTGCTGCTCAGTGGATGGTCTTTGATTTCAAATCCATCCTGACTTATTGCATTTGATGTGAACATTGAAGCTCCTGAACTTCATCTGCAGGATTTTATTCAGTGAGCCCCTGCCACATGATTGGCTAATCAGAAATTGCATGAATACGCATGTGGCCCTCAGATGACTGTAATACAAATGTCTGATCTCTCCTCTGATTTCCTGTAAAGTCTGTCATTTTGTTACCTCATGAATTCATCCAACACACTCAACAAGTGAACAAATGCAAGATCATTAATCAACTAATCATTTCCCTTCTAACTGTATTAACTGTTTGTTTGTTTAATATATAATTCGGCATCATATTTCATAAGCTCTTCATATGTTTTATTTAAAATCCTAATTAGTGAAGTAACTAGAGCTGTCACGTTAATGTGCAGTAAAAAGTACAATATTTGTGAAAGTAATAAGTAGAAACTGTCATGAAATTGAAATACTCAAGTAATGCAAAAGAACCTTAAAGTTGTAAATAAGTAAGGTAATGGAGTAAATTTACTCCGTTACCTTCAGCATCAGCAACAGTAGCTGATGATCATGGGTATCACCTGTCGCAGGCGTCAGCAGACTCACCTCTGCAGGTGCGGTTGTCGGTGTGCAGCAGGTAACCATAGCGACAGGAGCAGTAGTATCCTCCGATGTAGTTGTGACAGAAATGATCACAGAGCAGGTCTTCATCGCTGCGGTCGCTGCACTCGTCCACATCTGGAGAGATGGAGGGAGGAGGAAGAGAAGGATGATGTGAGGGATTAAAACAGAAAATAACCTAGAGCTCCACGGGATGACTAAAGAACATTCAGAGTCTCCAGGCTACAACCAGGTCTAACTGGCCAAAAGGTCTCTGCCACGACTTTTAGGACCAGGGTGTCTGTGCTGGAGTTCATATGAGCTGTTGGAGCTTCAGCAGTTGGAGCTTCAGCAGTTGGAGGTCAGACAGGACCCAGACAGGCTGAGAGACAGGGTTACTCTGCAGAAAGTCACGTTCTTGAACCTTCTGCTCTACTGGAACAGAGAAAATTTTCTGTCAGACCTGAAACTTCAGGAGTTACTAATCTAACTTCCTTCGGGCTAACAACAACATTAATACAGGAACTCCTCACAAAGGTCGAGACCACACTAAAACTCTCATGTTAAACAGAGTCATAGCTGGATGTCACCTGCATAATGATCTCAGTCATCTTAACTGTATCATGTCCCTATTATGTATTTGAAATTATGGTGGGATTCATATTGTTATGATGAAATTTAGCAGTGCTGGGTGACGACCAGAAATAATCGTCGCCCCTGAAGGCCTCAGAGTAGGAGTGAAACATGGTCGTCACTTTAAGTTAACAAAATGTTCTCAATCAGTTTGTTCTGCACTGACTCTGTCCATGTGGAAAGACTGTGGCTGAAAACTGAATGTTGTGTCTTAAAGGGTTGTTTCAGGTCCAGTTGTAACCCCGGTTGTAACGCCGGTTCTAACCCAGTGGTAATGCTGGTTCTAACCCGGTTGTAACCCCTCTTGCAACCCATTGGTAACGCTGGCTCTTACCCCAGTGGTAACCCCGGTTCTAACCCCGGTTCTAACATGGTGGTAACACCGGTTCTAACCTGGTGGTAACCCCAGTCCTATCCCAGTGGTAACGCCGGTTCCAACCCAGTTGGAACCTCGGTTCTAACCCAGTTGTAACCCTGGTTCTAACCCATTGGTAATGCTGGTTCTAATCAAGTGGTAATGCTGGTTCTAATCTGGTTTTAACCCCAGTTGTAACCCAGTGGTAGCCCCAGGTGTAACCCCGTGTATAACCCCGGGTGTAACCCAATGGTAACCCTGGGTCTAACCAGATGTAACCCTGGTTCTTATCCGGTTGTAACCCCAGTTCTAACCCAGTGGTAACGCCAGTTCTAACCTGGTTCAAAAGCTGGTTCTAACTCGGTGGTAACCCCAGTTCTAACCCGGTTGTAACACCAAATCTAATCTGGTTGTAAAACCAGTTGTAACCGCGGTTCTCTGGTCCTCACCCATGGCACTGTAGTGAGCCATGAACCCAGAGTATCTCTCCTCATTGGAGAAGTCGGAGGAGAAAAGGACGCTGAGGGAGTTTCTGGGGGAGGTGGTGACCTGCTGAGCCGGCACCGCCTCCGTGTCCGTCTCCTCCTTCCCACAAAACAAGGCCAGCAATTCCCCCTCCGCCTCCACCTGCAAACAAACCAGACATGTCAGAGCCAGCGGAAACAAACAGGTGAGGAGTCAGATCTGATCAGAAATTCCTTCATGTAGAACTGTTGAAAACAGAGCAGAACTTTACTTCACTCTGCTTTTATGTCACAGGAAAAAAAGACTTTATAGTTGATGTTAAATAAACATTATAAAGGTTTATAATGCTTACAGGTTCGAAAATACACAACATTTCTCTGTAACACATGTAACTTATTTCCGCACCATAACTCGATGTAATTTCAATATTACAGTGCATGCAAACAATGTGAAATAAATATTATTCTTTTAAACAATGTGCAATATTACTCATCATGTAAATACACTGATGATGCAAAGATATACATATTTTGTTTTCTGATGTAAATATTCTTTCTAGGTGTAAATTTTTTTTTCTCTCTAACTAAACTTCCATTTGACTTTATCATTCTTTTGCTGTAACAATGCAAATTTCCCACCTGTGGTATCAATAGTTCTTATCTTAAAAAGTATACGAGCAGAATTAAAACTTTATATTAAATGTTGTCCCATTAGAAGCAGCTGAACCAACAGTGACCAGATCCTGTGTGCAGTGTAGCTATGGATGTACAGACAACTGTCACTGTATAACTGTGACCCTGAAGGCGACTTAAAAACAGCAGGATTCTGAATGGAGTTCTGCGGACTCTTACTCTCTGGTTTCTAAGTGAATTTCTGGAGCTTTATTCTGGAAAGACATCAGAGATAATGACATCCTCAGGAAGTGGAAGTTACATTGAATCACATCAAGATGTGTTTGATGTGTGAGTCCAGATCTGACTCAGTTATGACTCTGATTTAATCAGTTGCTCAGTGTTTTGGAGTATTCCACCATCATACCCTTATTGAGGTGATCAGCAGCCAAACTACCAGAACTAACTTTCTGTTGTTTGTAGGACAACTGTATGCACCTGTCCTTCTCCATGCCTCACCCGTCTCTCTCTGCTCCTCCCTCACAGCTTAAACCTCTGGAATATAAAAAAACCCTTTTCTCAGAAGAAAAACTCCCCCAGCTGGTCAGAAAACCACTGATCCAGGGTCAGTTTGTGTTTTCACATTCACTGCAGGCTCCAGTCTTATCTGCCATTCACCACAGTTTATTCTGAGTGTCAATGAACAGCAGGTCCCTCACACACACTCTCTCTCACACACACACACACACACACACACACACACACACACACACACACACACACACACACACACACAATGCCTTTGTTTTGCTTTGATTATGTGTGAGTGTGGGTGTGAGTATGGGGGGGGTCTTTCTGTTAGCAGCATGTTAACAAGCTTATTGTGTGTGTGTGTGTGTGTGTGTGTGTGTGTGTGTGTGTGTGTGCGTGAGAGAGAGAGAGAACAGACCATATCATCTCATTAGTACCATTCGTCTTCCAGCAGCTTCCTTAAAACAAAGCTTTTAAGAGGAAAACTGATTCAGCCCTGTTTTTATTCACTCATATTTTAAAATGCTGTATTTACATTGCACTTCAGATTCCAGACCAGTGGGTCAAACTGGAGCCTGTGGTGAAAGAATGGGGTTGAAGATTCCAAAATACCGTGGAAACTACCAGCTTCACTTCTAAATGTGGAATCAAAGCACCAACACTGAGACTGATGGACAGGTGCTGAGAGTTTACAGCGACGGGATAACCAATCACAGCAGCTCTTATTGGGTACTGGTCACTTGTGTGGTCTGGTGGATGCCACTGATTTTAAGCTGTTGACATCCAGTTGCAAACTTTAGGGATGCACAATGAGTTCAACCAGATAAACTGTGTATGAATCACAACCATGGAGCTATAACTACAGATTCTAAAAGGTTCTCCAGCAGGTTCTCCTAGTGTTACATAGAAAAGTGTGTGGATCTGTTAACATAGTGTGTTCAGGGTCCTCAGCGAATCATGGGAACTCATTTCTGATCAAAGAAACGTGGAAATCAGTGAAGTCTGGAGTTTGTGTGTGTGTGTCATATTTTATTCTCACACACACGCACACACGCACACACACACACACACACACAGACACAGCAGTGCAGTGCGGGAAGTCAGCTGGTCTCTTTTGTGAGTTGCAGCTGCTTTTTGTCGACGGTGGGTTGCTGCGACGCCCAGTGACAACATTTGAATATGAATTGGTGTTTGTGTTTGTGTGTGTGTGTGTGTGTGTGTGTCAGTAGATGTTAGTCTTTCAGCTGAAGCAGAATCTTTCACAGTGATTTTATAACACAATAAGACATGAGCTTTGTTCAGTGTCTGTTGATTTGACTGGAAAAAAGCTCAGACGTTGACTAATGTTTCAAACTCCTCAATATGAAAACTAACGTCATGTCAGAGTAAAGTCACAGAAAATGTGATTTACTCTCATGCAAATGTTAAAACATGTTGCTCCTTGACTATTTCCCCCACTCGTAAAAACTACAGAGCCACAAGTCAGGTTGATGAAGCTCAGATTTTAACTGAATTTACAGAAAATGTCCCAAGCAAACACGAATGAAGTCTGGTTTCCATCCACTGCTGTTGTGTGAATCTGAGCCTGTTGGCTGATGGGGATAAACAGCTATTGTACACTGTGATATACTCCACAATCTGCCTGAAATTCACCTTTTTGTGCTCGTTGTAAGAAGAATATTAGGAAAAATAGTGTTAATTAACAGAGGACCGATGATGGAGCCTAGGGGAACTCCACATGTCATCCTGGTCCACTCTGATGAAGGTTTATCACAGTAGCTTCTGTCCTACAGACTGGACTTGAACCATTATCGGACTGTTTTTGAGAGTCTAACCCAGGTTTCAGGTGAGAGTCCAGTAGTGTTGTTTGATCAGCTGAGTCACAGACAGAGTTTCTCTCCAATTAGAGCTCAGATTTGAACCAGATTTCTAGAAAAAGGTCAAAATAAACTGTGACTGAAGCCTGCTTTCTTCCACTGCTGCTGTGTGGACATGAGCTGACCAACATCTGGTGGAGCCGATTCTCTAGTCACTGCCATTAAACCACCACAGAATAAGAAGAGGACGCAGCGAGATGAGGTCGTTAAAGAGCTGCAGTTGAAGCTCAGACGATGGAGAACCCGATGGAGAACATGACAGAAATCCCACATTTCCAATATCATTACTAATTAAGTTGTTTTGTGTGTAGATGGAAAACGCTTGTTGAAGAAGCGGGTAATCAGAGTTTTCTTGATTAGATGAGACAGATTTTTGCAGCTGGACAGGATTTTGTAAGTTAACTTGTACAACTAAAGACTCTTAAATCCACAGAATTCTTTGATCAACATGAGAACTGTTAAATTAACGGTACCTAACGACTTCTGCCTCCCAGGCCACATTCACTTCGCGAGGGGCCCCAGGCCCCTGTTCACCCACACTGTACACGCTATGTCATTATATCCCCCGAAACCAACCAGAACTCTACACCTGAAATGATCAGTTGATTTATCAATTAATTGACTGACAGAAAATCAATTGACAGAAATTCTCACAGTAGAATAATTGTTTCTCTTTGTGATGAAGCTGCTGGTTGATCATTTCATTTGAGATAATCAGGGACATGAAAAGGAGTAACAACCCTCACGCAGAGGGGTTAAATTTCCACCCTACCCCGATGTCTCACCTTGACGAAGTCGTACTCACACAGGTAGGATGGCTCCAGGTCAAAGTGGCTGAAGTAGAGTTTTATCTGGAAGCCGTTGGGAACGCTGATGTTCCAGCGCAGCTCTGTCTCTCGGGGGTACGGCTCCGGGAAGTTTGGAGACTGCATACTGCCGTACATTCCTGACAGAGACAGCAGCTGAGCGTCGACCACGAGAGCCATGAGGAACAGGAGCAGAACGGGTCTGGAACATGAAACAGGGAGATTCACCAACCTCCAACACATGAGACCACTGCCAGCACCACACAGCCTCAGAGGGTTCCTCTGGAACTAGGTTCTCTGAGGCACAAAATACACGTTCCCTCGGGAAAACGGCTGAGACCTCAGCTAATTTGACTTCAGAGGAACATATGGAGTTTGACATTGAATGGACGCCTTGAACATCTGGGAAAGAGGTGAGCTGTGGTTCATGGTCGTTCTGGGGTTAGACTCACAGTTTTCCTAATTTTCTAACAAAACATTTCACAGGTTCTTTCCTTACAGAACAAAACAGAACATCGTCCAGGTTCCTCTGTTTTTGATTCATTTCACTGATGCCTCAGAGAAAAAGAGGTCAGTTACACATTAATGTAAACAGAATCTCAGTAAAATAAAGAGTGAAATCATCCAGACATTTGTCTAGTTTTCATTCTAACTCCTTCTTCTTCTCCTCCTCCGCTGTACTCTCTTTAGTCCTAATGTGATGCTTTACATGTGTGCGATGTTCGGTTCGGTTGTTTCATGCAGTGAATTTAAGGTGTAACCGCCTAAGTTTCGTCCCCTAATGCAGAGAGTTTCTCGGGCTGATTCTACTTTTGACTTCCAGCAGATATTCACAAGTACAAATTATGACTGGACCCAGTTTCTTCTTCTCTGACGATCAAACACAATCTTCGAAGATTAATCGATAAGTGTTGGTAAAAATATCGATGTTTACTGAAAATTTTGCCCTGATTTATTGATAATCGTGGACTTAGCTGCAGCTCATGATGAACCGGCCTGTCAGTGTCTCCGTGTCCCGCAGAAAGAGCATGTCTCTGGGGAGATCAGGACACGGCCGGGTCCGGGTCCGGGTCGTTTCACTCACCTCATGATGGAGAGAACTTGACCAGTGACTCCTCACTCTCTCTCTCTCTCTCTCTCTCTCTCTCTCTCTCTCTGACGCTCCGACTCAAGCACCGACAACCAGGGACCTCAGACTGCGTATGACGTATTTGGAGATCTATGCGTCATCACGTCAGCCCGGGGGGGGGGTACTCCTTCACAAGTAAAGAAAAAAATACAAATTTTAGAATAGTTTTCTGTTGATTTTCTGACGACATTTCATTGATTGACTATTGATCGACTATTGATTTATTTCTACTCTGATGTGTTGAGTGCCTCAGAGAGAAAACACTGGAGTACAAGTAGAGTCACTACACGCAGTAACCACGACTGAAGTACTCGAAAGTACTAGTACGCTATTTTATACTGAAGCACAGTGCTGGAGTAAAAGTACTTTTAAAGTTACTTTTCAGCGCCGTCGCTGTTAGAGAGGATAAAGCTTCTGCCACCAGGAGGCGCCACCTGGCCTCCATACTATAACTCCACAAGAGTGTGTGTGTGTGTGTGTGTGGGTGTGTGTGTGTGTGACAGAGAGAGAGGGAGAGAGAGAGAGAGAAAGTGTGTGTGTGTGTGTGTGTAAGAGAGAGAGAGGGGGGAGCGTGTCTGTGTGAGAGAGAGAGAGGGAGTGTGTGTGCAACACTCAAACACAATAACCATCTGTCATACACACTCAGTAGTTTACTGGACATTAATGACTGGTTGCTTAGAGACACCCCCATCCGTAATTTAACCCGTTGTTGCCATGGTGACCTGACGGGTCGGGCGCTATTTAATCTGAGGTTCAAATTCTGCTGCTGGACCTTTATGAGCAGCTTTAACCGTCCATGGAGGGAGAGAGGGGGGGGTCGCTCATTAAATCCTTCTATTCACTTGGTGGATGGAAGCTGCGGGGGGGGGGGGGGGTTGCGCACTCGACCGGTCCTCCTTCTCCTGCTCCCGAAGCCTGACCCAGCTTCCGTCCCTCCCGCCATGCCGAGCCGACAGAAGCGGCTCATCTTCTCCGTCTCCGGGCTCCTCAGCTTCTGCTGCGCCTTGACGGCCGCCGTATCCACCGGTCTGCCATTCTGGCTCACCGGGACCGTGCTGTGCCGGACCGGGGCCGAGCTGGTCAACGCCACCGGACCAGAGCTGGAGAAGTTCCTGGGGGACCTGAGCTACGGGCTTTTCCACGGACAGAGAGTGAAGCAATGTGGACTGGGGGGGCGAGCGTCCCGGTTCTCATGTGAGTTTATTATCCACAAATCAGATGCGAACCGGACTGAACCAGGTTTTACAGGTCTTATGGCCAGACCGGGGGGCTGCCACGTTCTAATCTCACCTCAGTCTTAGTCTTAGTCTTAGTCTAGGAAGTGGTCTCAGTGGTTCACCACCACACACGGAGATCGACAGGTGGGATCTCACCTGCGCATGAATAATTCACACAGTCTGAATCATTTAAACACCTGTCATAGGACTCAGTCCATGTGCACGCAGACGAGACTCTGTGCCTGTGTGGTTTAACTGAGTACTATATTACTCTGTTACTTGAGTATTTACACTTTTACTTCTGCTCCACTACATTTAATGGATAATTTAAATTACTTTCAAGATTCAGATGAATCACGTGACATGAACTATGAGGATGAGCCCCAGAATACAGAATACATTGTTGCAGAATACAACCTGCTGTTAATCTCTCAAATCAACGACTGAAGACAGTGAAATTCTCAACTGGAGCTTCAGCCGATGGTCGATTAATTGATTTGTCAATTGACAGAAACTTAATCTACCAATTAATCGTCAGTTCAACATGTTCCCGTTTCCAGCCTCTGAGCTGTGATGACCTCTTGTTGTTTTACGCCGCAGTGACTAGGTTCCAATCAAGTCTGACCCATGATCACTAATGCAAACATTCTGACATGGTGTGTGATGGGCCCCTTTAGTCTGGACCCACAGATACTGTGTGAACTGAACTTGTGTCTCAGAGGGTCAGGAGCCAACTCGGGTCCTAAGATGGTTTCGGATGGTCTGGTCTGATTTTACTTGTGGCCAGATCAAAAACCTCTCTGGGGTGCGCAGCAGCTGCAGACTAGTCCACAGCAGAGTGGATACTAGTCCCAGTTAATGTGAGCAGCCATCCCTCATTAATGAGCCCTCTGCCTGACTGGTCAGACCTGACCGGACTGGTTCTGATGAGGGGGAACAAAGAGGCTCTGTTCCTGTCTGAGGACTCTGTTCACATAAAACATCAAACAGTGGTTTAGTGGAATCAACGGAAACCAAATATGTATGTCTCTGATTTCAGGTCGATTCCTCCTGAGTGTCTTAATGTCAGAGCCCAGAAAGACTAACTGATCTGACTCCAGGTCAGCGACAGTCAAATCAGCTCATTTGATGACATTTTTAGTGAAACAAAACTGGTAGACTAATAGGTTTCCCAAAGGTTTCCCAGCATGCATTGTTCATGCTGAGTTTATCAGGTCTCATTGTGTCATATAATCTGCATGTTCCTATTTGTTTTCAAAGCTTTTTACTGTCTACTGCCTCTGGGATAATTAAAGTCCCTTCCTGCTAATTGGACTCCTGTTCACACTGATCCCAGACCTGTGACATATTAAAGTCCAGAGGAACTTTTGTGCCACAGCAACAGGTGAACTTTGGCCTCGGGACACATCGGATTCCTGTTCAGGTTTTATCCTGAATGCTGAAAGTCCTTTCATTGCGGTTGGTTGTCGTTGCGGTTGGTCCTTGTTGCCATTAGTGCTCTGTATGCAGGTCGGCGGCCTTGAGTGATTCCTCTCACCTGGACGCGTTAACCTGCGGGTTTCCCGCTGCTCTCTCTCCCAGTCTTTCCAGAACTGCTGAGTGCCATCCCAGCAGGCCTCCATGTCACCATCATCTTCTTCTGTGGTGTTGTGATCCTCTTCTCCTCCGTGGCCACCGGCTGCTTCTTCTTCAATGCCTTTGGCCGACCCTTCGAGACGCTGCAAGGCCCCATGGGACTTTACCTGTGGACCTTCATCTGCTGTGAGAAACACCTCATTACATCCGTGAATGCTGATAAAATGCTCGACTGTGAGTTTAGATCAGTCTCCGTCTGACAAAGAGCAAAGAGAATAAATACTGATGAGATCAGGGTTTGGATTCATCAAACCTGCAGCAACGACCAGAGAACCAGTTGGAGTCTGTCTGAGTCGGAGCAGTAAGACTCTCTATCAGCCCCTTCCCCACTTACGGCCAACGCTCGGCTGATCACGATCGATCGCTTGATTGATCAGAGAAGTAATAACCAATCAGAGACATAGATGGCTGCTGTATTGAACATTCTTTTAAAAATCCTACAGTTAATTCAGAAGTTTGTTGATTTTTTAAAAAGCTGATTTTATTTCTGTGAAATCTTTAAATATGCAGGAATAAATATCAGCATTTTGATTTATTTCTAACACGTAAATATAGAAACGGAGATGAATTAAAAGGGAACTAAAGTCTGCTGCTGGAGGATGTGGTTCCTCAGAGAATCCAGATCATGAGGAGAACTTAGTTCCACACTAATGATGTTCAGATGGAGAGGATGATCAGAGACTGAATCACTTCAGGATCATTTCTATTCTGCTGGTTTGTTTGTTTGCAGCTGATAAAAGACAAAACAGAAAAAAGTTTGGAGTTAAATTATATAATTTATCATTATCTATATTGTTGTTATTATTATCATCATCATCATCATCAGCCTTCCAGTGATCAGGCCCCCTCTGTGGAGGATCTGCTTTGAACCGGATCCAGACTCTGCAGTTCTCTGACATTTCTCAGACTTCTCGAGTCAAAACTATTTTAATAAATAGTTTAAAATCTGAAGGATTTTTACTGTAATTTTTTTTTCTTTAACTTAAATCTGTCTCTGTAATACAAAATTTGACTTGTAGCTGTTTGATAAACACGGTCCCTGATGACAGTGGGACAGCTTCATCCTGGTAGATCTTACAAAAAATGGATTCATGGACTGGTTTAGTTCTGAGCTCCACAGTTGGATCCAGTTTAATTCTCCTTAAGAGGACGTTTCTCTCCACTCTGAAATGTTGAGTTGATTTACATTTGTTCAGAGGCCATTTTCAGACAGAAAGGGCCTCAGGAAAAACAACAGAGGATCAGTCTTTGTTACAAACATCTGGACAAGCTGTTGTCGTACTGTACAATATCATGTCATTTTTAAGGCAACATCAGCTAACGCCAGTCACCCACCGGGGCCTTTCTGTGCCTATTGTGGTGTGTTTGAACGACCCAGAGCATGCTGGGATATGAAGTTCCCTTTTGACCTTGAACAGGATCAGCAGTAGAGAAGACGGAGGGATGTTTTGTCTGATAATGGCTGCAATTATAGAAACAGAACCCAACGCAGGAGAGTGAGATCTGAGAGGAATAAAAGACGGCAGGAAATGGGGGGAGGGGAAACCTGAAACAGCTGCTGGTGTTTAGTTATAAACAACAACCCACTGTTCATTTCCTCCTTCTCTGTGGTTTCACTTCAAACAGATGTGTAATTCTGTTCCAGTCCAGACCAATGACGTTATCATGTTAATAATATTAATAATGTTGATGATGCTGAACGTTAATGTTGATCTCTGTCAGATTCATGTCCTGTGTAATACTGTTAGTCTTGTTCCAGTAGATTTTTCCTCAAAGCCTCATCACATCAGATAAATCCCACTCCATTTTACATTTTAGAGGTTTTTCTTCTTTATTTGTGAGGTCAGAGAAAGTTTGGATCCTGGTGTTAGTTCAAACACTGATGAATGACGATTTACTACACAAAATTCCTGAGGAATGTTTGGGAAAACACTCATATAATCCAGGATCTGATCTGAAGCGGTTACAAACATCAAGATGCAGATTGTAATTTGGACACAAAAAACAGTCTTCAATGATCCTGAGTCATGGAGGCTTCAGCAGCGTTTTACTGTTGGAGCTGATTTAACTACTTTACAAACAGGTAGAAGGTTTAGTCCACCGGTTCCCAACCTAGGGTTGTGGGCCCCCAGAGGGTCTGATCCAGACCTGTGAGTGTTTACCTGGGATGACCACATACGTCATTTTAACCCTGCCAACCAATCCGAAACGAGTGTTTTCTCTGTGTAGAATTGACAACAGCTGCTGGTTTTATCAGAGTGGGTCCTTGCTAACGTCCAGTCTGTCCTGCAGGTCTGTGCAGTGGTCTGGTGATGATCCTCTTTGCGTCGGAGGTGAAGCTCCGCCATCTGTCCGATCGAGTTGCCAATTTTAATGAGGTCAGCTTTGCCTTTCAGACGTACAGTGAGCGCTACGACCGATCATTCTGGCTCTTCTTCCTCGTCTTCCTCCTCCATGGACTCAACATCCTGCTGATCCGACTGGCGGGAGTCCAGTTTCCTTTCCAGGAAACCAAAGAGTCGGACCTGGGTGGTGGGGCGGCTGACCTCATGTACTGAGGAAACCCAAAGAATCTTGGGGACAGGCATAAGACTGACGTCTTTAATGGACAAAAGCCAGGGACCACGAATCAATAGTCAGTCAGACAGTCTCCTCAAACACAGGCTTATCAGAACATTTATCATTTCCTCCCTGAGAAACACAGAAACTGCATCAGACCCAGTCTGTTGTTAAACATGTAGTGAGGGGAAACATTTCTATGTTAAAATCAATTAAACCTTTAGTTTGTAAAATATCAGAATTTCGAGAAAAATGTCCATCACAAGTTTCTTAGAGTCCAAAGTGACGTCCAACAAAGCTAGATCTCCAACCTGACAAAGTAGAAAACTGCTCCAGGGCCCCAGATTGTTTTCATTTTATCTGTGTATTAGTAATAAAAAGACAGAAAACCTCAGTGAGGCTGTGTTATTCCATCACAGGAGAACCAACAGTCTTCATTATTAATACATCTGATAGTAATTTTCTCTGATAATCGATTGATTGTTTCATGAATAAAATGTCAGAAAACAGTGATAAATGCCTCATTATTCCCTGAAAAAATGAGTGAACATTTTCTAACGTTCGTTTTTGTCTGAGCAACAGTCAAAAACACAAAGATGTTAAGTTTATTATCAGGGAAAACTGAGAAAATACAGAAAATCTCCAATCACATGTGAGAAACTTTTTCCTTAAAATATGAACTAAAAGATTAATGATGATCAAAATTGTTGTCAATTAATTTTCTGCAAATCAACTAATGTGTTACTCAGGTAATCTGTTCAGCTCTAGAGTAATGGCTGTTTTCTGGTTGTTATAATCACACCTGCGTGGGGTCAGTTGGGGCCCAAAAATAGATTTTTGCCCAGGCCCCTCAGGAGGTGAATCCGGCCCTGCTGACCAACAGTCCAGGACCCAAGGTTGTTCGATTTAGTATTAGGGTTCACATGTGAGAAACTGGGACCAGAATCTTTTTGTCATTTTTCCCAAGACTTTACTCAAAAACATCTTGGGAAAAATGAAAAAAGAGATTAGTCAATCAATCAGTGTTTGATAAAACAAATGAATATAACCAGATTAGGCCAATGAATAATTTACAATGTGAAAACTCCAAACATGATATTATTATCAGTTTTATTGATTTTCTCTACTTATTCTTCATTGTAAACTCAATCATTGTTTATAGATGAGCTGCTGATGAACATTTATCATTAA
The DNA here is from genome assembly GCA_016859345.1 of Istiophorus platypterus. Classification (NCBI taxonomy): domain Eukaryota; kingdom Metazoa; phylum Chordata; class Actinopteri; order Istiophoriformes; family Istiophoridae; genus Istiophorus; species Istiophorus platypterus. The sequence continues at coordinate 234,017 of CM029116.1, forward strand.
TTAATAACTGGTATGATTTATCATTAATAGTAATTAATAAGATGTTCTAGAGATATGGACTTTTGAATGGATGAATTTATACTGTGTATATTGTTGTAGATGATAAAGTCACTTTACCCCAGATCCGATAGAACATTTCAGGAGGAAACCTTGTACCAATGGTTCATACGATCATGTTCTGGTGCTTCCGTTACTGAAGAATCACACCGGCGGTAAAAGATCAAAGCTGTAGTGATTGGACGGGATCTTTTCTGTCCTAAACTCATCTCTCAGTCCGTGTGTGCCAGTGTAATGTTTGACATCAGTGTGTTGCAGCATCTTCAGCTGAGGGTCAGAGGTCAGCGCTGCAGTTCCATTAAAGGCCACCCGGTGCTGCTTCAGAAAACTGTGATGAAATTACTTTGAAAAGGAAAACAAAAAGATTTCACTGGACATAGGAATATTAGTTAAAAACCTATTAGTATCAATGTTTTCTTCATCCTCCACATCAAGGACAGAAGAGGCCACATGTCTGTGCGTCCTCAGACTGAAACCTCACCTGTTCTCAGGTCCAGGTTTTCTTCCAGTGACAGGACAGTCTGATGAGGCCTTTCTTCCTCTTGCCCCCCGCAGAGACACCAACGCTGTCATTCTGTCTCACTGGGAGTTTGGACCTGGTTGTGTCGACAGAACAGAATGAATCAAACATCCAGTCTGAAGAGGACCTGGATCTTCCTGTGAAGAACAGGACCATGAGGTCTGGCAAGGGGGTAGTGTTGTGTTGATTCCATCATGTGTTTAATTGTGGTGCCTTGTTCAATGGGACAGACAATTACCAGCCAGGATTTCATCCAACTGTGGACAGAATGAGACTCAGCTGGACCTTCAAGCTTCTGCACTGTTAAAAAAAAAAAAAATCTTAACACTGAATTCATGAGTCTCGTGTCTTAAAATCAGACTCAATGAGTTCTTTACACCATTCAACAGTGAAATAATCTGAATCTACACGAAGCTGAGAGACTGATTTTATTCCATCAGTCTGCCTGTGAGAACAAACCCAAGTTCTACATTTTTCTTCATGAGTAAGTTAATAAAACAAGGATCACAAAAAACAAAGGCTGTATCTTAAAGCCTGTTGGAATCTTGTCATTGATTTTTCAAGAATTTTATTTGATCCAGATCATCTAATAGCTTTCTGGGTCTGGTTGTGGTCCAACTTTTGGTTCTGCTGCGTTCATTTACTCTCAAATTTTTTCTGTACAGAAAGAAATAAAGACGTCAGTTTTAGGTTTAATGTTATTAAGCAGGTACATGTGATTTATGTCCAAGCTAGATTCTACACCTGAGGAGCTGAAAAGGAAACTGTATGAATCCTGAATTCTGAATGATCGAATGACTAATTGAAGACTCAGCAGCTCATGACAGAAAAACACAACCACGCAGGACAGCCAATCAGGACTGTGTGCGTCTGTGTGTCAGAGACAGAGAAATAAATAGCTTCCGGAAACTCAGGCAAAGCTTCACTTTGATCGGCTGCAAGTAAGATTCACATCCTGACCTCCCTCTGTTTTTCTTTCTCTTAACCATTTTGGATTCGGTATGAACGTGCTCTTTAAATCCGATTTATCATCTGATTTAACATCCAATTTCAGATTGAAACTCTGATTAAAACTTATTTTTACTAGTGGCTGACGTCTGCATCTACCTCAGTTTAAATAAGAAAGTCAAAGAAAAACAAACATTCACATATAATTTTCTGGCATACTTTCATCATCTTTCTTAACAAAAAGACCAAAATGAAGATCATTCCTACATTTACATTTTATTTTTCCACACATTAAGTTAATTTGTTCTGAGAATGACTTTGTAACATTAGTTTTATATAAATTATGATTCTTATGGAGTCGGACTCGGGTCAGACCGAGGAGACCTGAGCTTCAAACACAGAAAACTCACAGGACATGTAAAAACACAGCTTGTGTGGCTATCACTACGAGGGCAAATATTAGTTTTAAACCATCAGAGAGAGGACATCCTCTGTGCTGTGGAGACATTTTTTCCCAGTCTCCCCAAGGACGTATGATGTTTGAGACCTGGTTTTAAGGTTCAGATTAGGATCAGGTCTAGGGAAGGAACAGGGTTAGGAGTTAGGGAGTTTATTATAGCAATGAATCCTCATAGGTATGTAAAGCCAAACGTGTGTGTGTGTGTGTTTAGATGGAGGCAGAGTTACAGCAGATCCTGGTCCAGGTGTTGGACCTGCAGCACCGGTGGAAGGTTTTGATATGAAGCAGACCGATATTAGTTTTAATCTAGATTAATTTAATTAATCTTAAATTTATAAAAATCTGCAACTTAACTTTTCTCAGTTTAGTTTAAAATCAGATTTTTGTCAGATGGAATTTGTTTAACTTCTTTTTTTTTTTCTAACCTCAGCTCAACCTGTTTTCATCTTCCCTCAGGCTGCCGTCAGAACATGAAGTCGTGAGTATCCTCCTGTTCAATCATCTATAGATTGAACAGGAGGATAATGTCTGATTAATTTTTCTCAGTAAATATATTTTTAAAGGTGCTATTGACATGAAATTTTCACCAGATTTTGGTAACAACCCAAGTAATCCATACATACAAAGAAACCAAAACCAATAAGTTCAGAATTTAAGTTATGCATAATAAAATGGAATGACAGGGGAAAAGTATTGAACATGCTTACTGAAATTTATTTAATACTTCGTACAAAAGCCTTTGATGGTAATGACGACTTCAAGATACCTCCTGCATGGAGAAACTAGTCACGTAAATTGCTCAGGTGTGATTTTGGCCCATTCTTCCACACAGTTTTCATATCTTGAAGGTTCTGTGGGATTTTTCTATGAATTCTGATCTTTAGTTCTTTCCATAGATTTTGAACTATATTCAAGTCAGGTGATTGGCAGGACCATTCTAGCAGCTTTATTTTCTTTCTCTGAAACAAGTTGATAGTTTCCTTGGCTGTGTTTGGGATCATTGCCTTGGTGAAATGTCACACTCATTTCATCTTCAGCATCCTGGTAGATGGCAGCAGATTTTTAATCAAGAATGTCGGGGTATATTCTTCTATTCATCATTCCTTCAATTATATGAAGTATGCCAGTACCGTCTGCTGAACAAGAGCCCCACACCATGTTGTTCCCACCTCCAAACTTTACTGTTTGTATTTGTTTGTACTGACAAGGAGCAGGATTGCTTTCTAATTACTGATCGATTTCAGCTGGTGTCTTGGCTTTCCAGGCTTTTTTGCACCTCCCTTTCTTCATGTGTTCAATACTTTTCCTCTGTGTCATTTCATATTATTACACATTACTTAATTTATGGACATCTATGGTTTGATTTCTCTGCATGTGTGGATTGCTTGGGTTGTTGCTGATATTTGGTGAAAATTTCATTACAATAGCCCATTTGAAATATATTTACTGAGAAAAATGTTGATGTGTTAAATACTTATTTTACCCGCTGTATCTATAAATCAAAGCTTGATTCATTTATCCAAACAGAAAAAACATCTACAAATCTACTCCTTTATTGGTGCATTGATAAATCTATTTATCTATTAATCTATAAATGTCTATAGATTAAACAAATATTTGTACATCAATAATCTATACATACATGTACACAACACAAAATCTATGTTAAAAAATCTAGGCATCTATAAATTTAGACATTTTAATACATTGAAAAGTCTATACATTTATAGATATATCTATAGATTCATAGAAATAACATCTAACCATTTACAGCAAAATTACATCTTAAAAATTCTAACACTTATAATCTACAACTTTTATATTTCATATAACAATACATGCATATATTAGATGTATGCATCTATAAATCTATACATTTATCTACACAAAGAACTCTAACTATACATTAAAAAATATATAACTATGCATCAAAAAAATCTTTGTAGACACCAAAGTAAGTATCCACACATTCTAAAACCTACAGTATCTAACTATACATATAGAAAATCAACCACAGATGATAGAAGATTTTGGGGGGGGGGGGGCTGCTCTACAATGATATTGTAAAGTTTGTGTTTTCAGCACAAGTAGTAGTGTGTACTACACAAGTCTGCTCAGTTCTCATGGAGCCCAGCAGCACTGAACTGTTCAGAGAGCTGCAGCTTGAGCAGCAGCTACTTCAGACGAAAACCAGCAACTGATTCAGAGATAACATCACAGATAATAACTGTAGTGCTTCTGTTAGAAGTACTCTTACTTACTGCCATTTTCCATTAACACAATAACTGTCACTGTTTTAGTTTTAGTGTGGTGGAAATCTCACCTGGCCAGGTTTGTTTCAGGGCAGGGCTCGGGCCGTTCAGATGTTCGTCCAGGCACGTATCATTAAACACCTGCTGTTCAGCCAGCAGAGCGGCTCAGGCAGATGGATGCTGGACAGGTGAGGACAGACAACACAGCACCTCAGCGTTGATCTTCATCACATCTTCCTGTCTAACGCGTTCAGAGTGACGATAATGGAAAACAAACCTGCAATGTGAAAGTTAGCAGTGGAGGTAGAAAATGACCATTGAGCTTACTGAAGACCCACACTATCGTGGTGAGGTTACTAAAAAGAATTCAGACAGGGCAGAAGACGGTAAGATTTTCCCAGACCAACTTGGACATTTACCTACTTCACTGTACTTTCTGTAGTTGTCAGTGTAGTGTCTTTTGCGCAATGAGGGATTATTAGCAACATTACATGTGTGTCCATTTTTTAAGGCTTGTCCATCCTAAGATGGCAGCAGACATAATCCAACTAACCAACTACACACCCAAACACATACACTTCAACTAAAGTAACAGAAAACATGTGTCCTCTTCCTCACAGGCTGAAGGAAGATCTGGACTCTACCACCTCCCATCTGCCTTACCTCAGTATGGGCAACTTCGTCTGTCTTCAGGTCAGAAGCTCACCTGTCTCTGGACACAATCCTACCTTTATTAAAACCTGGTTCATGAGGAGAGATCAGGACTCAGGATTCATGACCCGCAGTGATGTGGGGTACCTGCACTGGAGCTGGGAGCAAATGGAGAGAGACAGACTGCCTCAGGTAGAGTCTTTGTACTTCTGACTACCGCTGCATTAGATACAACAGCTGGGAACAAAAGAAAACAGCAGACTGTCAGTGCAGAACGGTAAAGGAACTGCTACAACTGCTGGGACTGGTGCTACTGTCGTTAACCATCTACCTGAGGAGGCATTTGGTACATTGTAACCACTGTTGATGTTGAGGTACTTGTGTGTCACAGAAAGAGTGTACAATAACAACTGAATTATAGTTGATGCAACAAGGTCTGATTTCACTGCAACACTAGACAGAGATATTGCACATGTTCTCCATTGTTTTCCAGGATAAAGCCACATTGATTAGATCACAGCCTAAAGACACACTCATTCAACTTGTGGCATCTGCTGTTTGAACTTCTGCCTCTGCTTTTTCCCCTTAATATTAACAGTTTACCACATAAAAGTGTGTTAGTTTTTATAATGTAAGCAGAGCTCTTCTGTTTTTCAGAGGCAAGGACCAACCTAAAATATAAATCAGTGCTATGAACCCTGTTCAATTGTTCATTCGCTTCCTGAGAGAAGGTGACAATGCTATGACAATGAGGGGGATCATGTTGAGAAGGTCTGTTGTCTTCCCCCTCAACAGTCTCCACCAGCATAAGGAAGGAGTAAAACACAAACTGATCAATCACAGTAGTTGTCGTCTTCATGTGGTATCTCTGAAGCTGCCGCAGGTGCATCGTGTTGTCACTTGATGCAGGTCAGCTACGACTCAGATCCACATAAATCCAGGCTGGTACCATTGTGTAAAGTGGCATTTTAACATCTAAGCAGAGATGGATGTTAACAGTTACTGAATGTCGCAGAGCCTCACAGACAGATCGACATGACCCCCCCCACCCAAAAACCTCAACCACAGGTCCTGGATCAGCTCCTGTCAGGAGTCAGGAATGAATCCATACAAACATAAAAGAAAGCCAGGTGGATGTCTCCGAGGACGCCTTTGCACGTGTCTATCAGCAGCCTGGAAAAAGAATGTTGTTGACTTTTAACGTGTAAGAGAAATCTAGCTTTACTTCCCCTTTCTCCAGCAGTATAATGTCTACAGTGCTGTGTCTGTGATGTGTCTGTAGGTGGGCAGTATGCTGAAGACACCCCAGCTTCCGGTCTGGGTCTGTTGTGTAAACGGCAGCTACTCAGTTCTGTTCAGTCAGAACCGCTTGCTGCTGTCGGACTGGAAGACGGAGCATCTGTTCCACCTGTTCTACTACAACCGCCAGACCTCACAGAAGATGGCAGCCAGGCTCACTGTCGGAGAGGACCACTGTCATACTGGGTCAGGTCTGTTCGGGATCCTGTTCATGTCTAATTCAGTATCTGTCTTATCGGTTTGTTTCTTCGCCAGACACCCACTCTCACCACTGGGAGGCGTCATCCAGAAACTCAGAAGGAGATCCAGAGAAAAGGTTTCCTTCCCTGGAAATGACCACCAGGACCAAGTGGGATGGAGCTGCCATCGACTGGAACGACACTTTACCTTTCTACTGAACATCTGACGAGGGAGTTTCCCTGATGATCGAAGACAGGATCCAGACCAGATCTGTGTTGAGACACCCCCCACTTTTGATCAATAATTGATACAAGTAGGAAGCTGTCAGCACCATGACTGCTTCAACCACTCAGCGTCGGTGGGTGGTCACCAGAGACTGCCACCGATCCAAAACAGATCTGTGGAAAATTTTCCAGAACCAACTGTGCATAAATTAATCCAGTGGACCTAGGAGACCTTTACTCTTAATGCCAGTTCTGGTCCATTTAGGCCCAAAAGTTTTTACGAGTTAAAGAGCAGTGACTTAACACTGAGTTCTGACCATTTCTGCTCAAGTTTCAGATACATAAAAACACCTATGAAAAAAAAACAAAAAAAACACCTACACCTATTTAGACCAACAATGAACCGCAGGCTCAGTTTTCAGATGATTGCTGGAAGCGGGTCCAGGTAGAACTTTATTTCTGGGAGTCAGGAAGTAACATGGTTCCGCCCCCTGCTGGACACATTGCATCTACAGTTTTCTACAGGATCATGCTATTGATTTAACATGTTTTAACCTGTTAACAGAATCCTCTTGTTATCCCTCCATCTCTGCTCATCATCTTTCAGATGCCCCATCAGTTCCAGACCGACATTGGTTTTCCCTGATACGTCATCACACTGGAGATGGTCTCTAGGCTCTTCGCTCTATCACCGTAACCATGAAAAATGGCTTGTGTCAGGTAAAAATAAACCACGGGCCCCTGTTGGCCCCAAATTCTCCCAGTTGCTGCTCATTACAGTACAGGTACCCATCACCTATGGGCAACATGGGAGTCTTGGTGGATCAGGCTTCAAGTCCCAGAGAACAGCCAATGATCCTGTGATGGAAAACCTGGCACCAGAGTTGGATAAAACTGGATTCTGGCCCAAATTTAGGACTATGATTCCAAGTTTTTTCTTTTATTTTCACATGTGTATATTCTGAAACAAATGAGCAGCTGCTACAATTATCGCACATTATTTGACTAATAGTGAACCTGATTCTCGGCCCACAGCAAACATTTGGGAATCCAGCCGTGCCTGCTGCTAAAGGAAAACAAAAACCATAGTCAGATATCGCTTTTCACAGCATCCGTGTGGTCTTCCGGGTTTCACTGTCAGTCAGTTTCCTCAGGTTCAGAGATTCAAACCTGCTCACTTTTTAACAACCTCTGATCTCAGTCTGTGGTTCCTAAACCGTGGCCTGAGGACCAATACAGTGACGTTCCTGAACACGACTCAGACAAGCAGGAACAAACAACATCCTCACACCTGTTTTAAACTTCACGTCCGCCAGCAAACCAGATGTCAGGCCTTTAAACCATCCCGCTCCACTGTAACGACGTGTACAGAACGTCTCCATCCGACCCCGGGGAGCAGAGCAGGACCGTCTTCTTCACGTTGGATCCCAGACGAGCCACGGCGAAGACGTCCAGCAGAGAGACGGACTCGTCCAGAGAGAGACAGACGGCGATGAAGTGAGCATGGAAACGAAGAGGGTCACCTGAAGGAGAAGATAAAGAGACGGTCAGAATCTGAACTGTCAGAGACCCTCACTGGGTCTAAAACTGTACCAAACAGGTCTCAGTTCTTCTGCTTTATTGTGGTTATCACGTCCTCTGAGAGCTGAACAGTCAGTTACAGACAGTTCAAAGCTGGTTAACACCATCCTGTCAGAGACAGAACCACAAAGCATCGTGCTGCCCTGTCATTCTGGACATAACCAAAAGACGGTCGTTTGAGCTGTAAACCTCCATTTATTACCTCTGACAGACAGAGACATAGACAGACAGAGACACAGACAGACATAGACAGAAAGAGAAGTTTTAAAAATCCCTTACTTAAACCGTTGCCAGGAGAAACCAGATTACTGTCACAGCATCATCCAAAAGCAGAAAAGGGGAAAAATTTAAAAATAAAACAAAAATAAACATCATTGGCCCAAACACATAAAAGGGTCTCAGTCAAGGAAAAGAAAATATTCCCCTCCCCGGCTCTGGATCCAGGTAGGACGGAGATTGACAGAGAGACCGAGCCCCCCCCCCCCCCACTATGTGTCCCCTCACCCTCCTAAGGCCCCTCAGTCTTCTGCTGCGAGAGAACCAGGACCTGAGGTTGGACTTCTTTGAAACATTAAATGAAGACCACCTAAAAAGGAATTAGACCCTGACCTGGATACACGAGGAAGTCTCCACCAAACTTCCCTGCTGAGGTCAGGTAGAAGCCCCGGCCCCTCAGATCTCTGAACACCCGGTACCTGACGTCACAGCGCACGTCATCCTGCGTTCTGATTGGCCAATTGGCTCTCAGGAAGACCCGGTCTTCGGGGCAGTAGGTCAGCCCTGCTCTCGCTGTGCTCAGCTGGACCGCCAGCGCCAACCGAGGGAAGGTAAAGCTCCGGTCCAGGACTTCCAGGCGGCCCCGCACGGCCTCATCTGAGGTCCTGGAGTCTGAACCTGAGGGGACAAGGACCGGGACCAGAACTGTTACTACAGACTAGTCCTCTGCATCCATGGAAACGTCATGGTAACACACTCACCTGTGTGTGATGAGGTCATGGCTCGGAGCAGCGCTGACTTCCTGTCCTCCAGAGCGAGGACACTCTGCTCCTCATAACTCCTCTGCTGCTCCTGTTCGTACTGTTCCACCCGCTGACGGAGCTCCACCCCTTCGACATCCTGCTGAAACCAACAACAAATCGAACACACCCACAACTAACTGACTCGGTTACTAATAGGTGAATTAACTGTCCAACCCAGTTACCAGCGGGCTAACTGACCTGGTTACCAGCTGGTAGCGTGGCAGCTGCGTGGCGTTCAGTCAGCAGTCTCTCCTCCTCTGGCAGCAGTAGCAGAGGTCTTCCCAGTCGGCCGTTCTGTCTGGGGGTCCGGGGCAGAGAGCCCAGCAGAGCCCCCACCAGACCCTGAGACCTGACTGTTTTCAGGTCCTCCACCCTCCACAGCAGGGGGGCCGAGTCACACAGACTCAGACCCACAACAGGAGACGAAGATGAGTCCTCTGCCCCCCCCGAGGCCAGGGGCTTCTCTCTGCAGGGAGGTTGATCCATCACAAGGACCTGTGGAGAACAGGGAGGAGCAGCCAAACTGTTCAGCTGATTAGACACTGGCCGATATAAACCAATATTTATCACCAATAATTCAATCTTGGCATTTTTAGGTGGTGGTGGGGATTGGTGTCTAACTAGCATCATCTAATTTCACCTCCAGAGTCTCAGAACCACTGACCCAGGTCGGATCAGTTAGAGTAAATGTCAATCAATAAGTCTAGCGACAGACAATTAACCATCAACTGCTTCCACAACGTTTCAGTTAAACTTTTCAACGTGACAAACATCCGCCAGTATAATGTAAAAGTACATTGGGCTTTCATCAGTTCAAAATTTTAAATCAATAAAAAAAACAGATGATACTAAACATGTTCGATGAAATAAAAAATAACTATTAATAGGTTTTTATTTGTGTGTGAGCATCTTCACCTTCAGGATAAAACTAATCTAAGATCAAAAGTCCACTTACTAGCTCCTTGGGCTTTCGACCAAACTTCAGTCTTCAGAGTGTTCACCAGTATAAAGATGTTCTCTGCATGTGTTGCATGTGGATTAGAGCTAAAACAATTATCCCATTAAATGATCAGTGGATCAAGGGAAGATTAATAGTGAACTATTCTGATAATCAAATAGTCATTTTACTCACTATAGTTACTTATCAAACATTTTTGACAAGATTTATATGATTTTACAATTAATATTTCTGACCTAACAGAATGAACCGTTATCAATTTTTTTTATCACATTTTAAAGACAAAATGATTAATCAGTAAATGGAGACATCAGGTAAAGTAATCAATAATGAAAAAAAAAATATTGGATGTTCGTCCACTGACTCCTGACAAATATATGACGTCACTTTACCTACAGCAGACAAACATTAAACTCAGCCATCCTCTGATAGTATGAGGAAACCATGAGATTCAGAGGAGATGTCATAAAAAGTTGAGTTGATGTTATTCTGTCAGATAACTCCAGCTGTAGCACAATGTTACATAGTCTTCATCACTCACGTGTCACACTCCGGTTTCTACATTCACAGACTTAACCTGGATTATTACACCGAAACACATCTGTGGTTTATCTCTCGGTCTGACGTTGGTCGGTCAGGAAATATTATAATTATCGTATGTAACGTTCAGAATGTGGCGACAATAAAAGAACAAGCTGCTGTTCCATTGTTTCTCCACATTCTCTAGAACCTCACGGAGTCAAACGCCGAGGTTCTTCTGTTCTGGTTTTTCAGAGGAGAACGCTGCTGAACCAACAGACCCTGGACCAGTAACAAAGTCTCACACACAAACACAGACCCGGTCCCTGAGTCAGTGAGGGAACCAGACAGTTAGACCGACCGTTTAAACAGGTTAGTCACTTGGCTTCAGGTGCTAGCTTACCCACCTGTGAAAACACGTGCACTATTCCTTCGCACGCTCCGTTCCACGACACGCCGTAAACCGCTCCAACCGTAGTTTAACCTGATTGTTTAAACTACAAACACAGAAACAGCACACGGTGAAAACGCGGACGCAGAACAGCCAATGGGGACACAGCATTTACACTAACGAGCGGAGCGTCACCGCTCGGCTCTGAGTCTGCGTCCTCCGGGTCGGTTTGTTTTTATCACCAGCACATCATGGTGCGGCGGGGCCGGAGCAGGCTTAGCGGGACTGACGCACCCCGCTCACGTTAACCGCCGGAGATGAGACCGAGTTTATACAGACACACCAAGGTAAAATTAGCCAATAGGAGAGCAGAACCGTTCGATTGACAGTGAGGTCCGCCATTGCCAGGCCTCTGAGACTAAAGCGTCCTGCTGTGGTTGATCCGTTTATTTTTCTGACGTGGTTTAAATCAAACCGCTATAGCAAATTAAAAAACCGTTTCATCTGATGTTTTTTTTTAAATCATTAATGTTCAAAAATATGAATACTTTAGATATAGAAAAAAAATGTAGAAAACTTGAAATTACAAATATTTAAATTCAAAATGGTGAAATATATAATACATGTAATTATATCATCTACAATTACAAGTAAAAAGAAATATCAAATTTAAAAAAAAAATTAGCTTTTACCCACATCTCATGGTTTTAAGTGACCCTTGAGTTGAGACTTTTGTTGTCATTTAGTGTTTAACTTGTTTACCAAGAGTGTTTGGTTCTACTGTAATTTCATTAGTTCTTTGTCATATAATTCACATCATTAAACATAACTGATCCTAAACGGTCCTTTTATTCCTGTCTTTGATGACCACAGCCAACACAGTGAGTGTACATCCACGCTGAAACGATTTCATTTGTAAACTCGTCTTTTTTTGGTTTCAGCCTCAGTTCAGACTGAAACTTTTTTTTTTTTTTTTTTTTAAAGCTGTGTCCAAAGAGTGCAAATGTTACAGCGTCTCAGTGAGTAAATGTGAAAGTGCAGCTCAGTGTTTCAGTTGTTCATACTCTAATAAAACCAGCCGGAGACTCTGACAACTGACTGGTTTCACATGAAGAAAGAGTTTTAATATTCAGACGCTTGATGTGAATTTAAGCTTAATTTATCAATGATTCTTAAACACATTGCAACTTGATACAAACAGTTTATTCAGGTTTGACTTGATCTAAAACCTTTGAACTAGCAGAAATTTGTGATGTTTATCTGCTGAACGGCTAAGCGGAGAGAAGGCTTTTATTCTGAAAGGAACACTGTCAAAGGCTTCAGCATCTGTACAGATGTTGCATAGCAACAGCGTTCAATTGACTGCTTTATATGTGTCCCACGCACACACACTTTCCACTGTGTTAAATTAACAGTCCAACACTTTGTTAAATCCTGAAACTGTTGAACTACTCCTTTAAATTGTCACATCCAGCAGTTAAACCGTTGGTTTAAATTTTTGTGAACTACATTTCCCAGGACTCCTTTGGACAACCTCCAAAAGCATAGGAATGAATCAATCACAGGCAGATGCATGAAAACTTGAAAACTAACTTGTCGGTTCACCACTGTTGGGGTGTGTCCGACGTGACCACGACCCTCCTCACCTGTCCTCAGGTGTTTATCAGGTGAAGAAAAAGCTGAGGAAACCTGAAATATATCAGCAGTAAAATTGAGCAACAGATGCAGCCTGTTTGATTGCAACACGCAAACTGACCCCCCCTCTAAGAGAGTGATAGACTGTGGGATTTGTGAGCGCGGCCTGTAGTCCCTGCAGTGCCCCCTAATGTCCAATCTGCAGCTCCTCCAGCTCCTTCAGCAGCTGGTCCTCCTTCTGGATCTTCTCCAGCTGCAGAAAACAGACCCAGTCCAGAGTGAGGCTCAGGGTTTTACTGCAGTAAAAGTACTGATACCACAGTGTAGGAATACTCTGATACAATAAAAGTCATACACAAATAAAGTACCAGAGATAAAAGTACTGTGGCCTGTTTCAGAATCATATTCAGTGTATAATATTATTGATTATAACTACTGATGCACTTGTTTTTGGAGGTGGATCGATTAAGTTTTATCTATCATCATTTACTGGCTGATTAGTTTTTGTATTAATAATCAGAATCTGCAGTCACCACAGATGTCAGATGAATCGGTAAAAAGTGCAATGTTTGATGTCCTTCATCATTCTACAGACTCAGGTTCTGACAGACCATGCTCCTGCTAAATATCATTAAAAAAATCACAACTGTATTCTCTCAACACTACGACTTTACTCTCAAAATATTTCATTTTATTCCTGAACCCTGTGTTTTTCCTCTCATAGTGGCCAAATACTGCAGTCCAAGTAACTACTGTTCCAGTCCAGTCCAGTTCTACAGTTTGTTCAGACAAACTTAGTTATATAAAATAAAAATTTAGCTCTTGCTAAATTTGATTGCTATAGCATATTTTTGATATTAAATGATTTATCTTTAAGCAACATTAACCAAAAATATAAAGCTCCTGAGGGGAAGGAGAACAGAGGTGATGGAGGACAGAAGATCATCAGCAGATATTTGTGGTTAATTAGATGAAACATCAGTGTAGGTCACCTGGTTCTTCTGCAGGACTTTTCCAGACGCCTGCTGCTCCTTCAGCTCCTCGATGGCTTTAAGTTTCTGAAACACAAACACAAACAGACAAAGTGACCAATCACAGCACAGACCAGACCTGACCTGACCTGAACCTGTCACCCAAAGGACCCTGTGGTCCTTTACAAACCCCCCGTTCTGGTCCCAGTGAGCTCAGCACTCAGGTCAGTACAGTCTGGACCTGGACCTGCACACCAGCTGCTAGGCTTCACACTGTTACAGGTCATGTGACCTGTCTTTCTCTTCACCTTCTTTAGATTCTTTATCTTCTTGTCTGTCTCTGGGTCACCGCTGGTATGCTCCGATTGGCTGTTGGAGATGGGGGCGGGCTCAGACAGAGCTTCAGGTTCAGACTTTGATTCCTGCAGAACCGAACAGAGTCACTGAGCAGGTGATAATCCAGACAGGAACAAGCAAGATAACAGGTGAGTGCATCAGATCACCTGTTTAGCTGCTTTCTTAGCTTCTCGCTTCCTCTGATTCTTCAGAGCAGTTTTAGATAAACTCTTTTCCCCCGAGGCCCCTGGACGCATGTTCTGAGGGGGCTCCTCCTCGTGCTGACAGACAGATAGAGGTCAGAGAGAAAGGGGGAGAGAGACAGGTAGAGGTCAGACAGATGGAGAGAGACGGGTAGAGATCAGACACAGAGAGAGTGAGAGAGAGACACACACATGGGTAGAGGTCAGACAGAGAGAGAGAGAGAGAGAGACAGGTAGAGGTCAGATAGAGAGAGAGACAGACAGATCGGGGTCAGACAGAGAACGAGAGAGACAGGTAGAGGTCAGACAGAGAGAGAGAGAGACAGGTAGAGGTCAGATAGACAGAGAGAGAGACATGTAGAGGTCAGACAGAGAGAGAGACAGGTAGAGATCAGACAGACAGACAGACAGACAGACAGACAGACAGGTAGAGGTCAGGAAAAGAGAGACAGGTAGAGGTCAGATGAGGTCAGGTCAGTGGACAGGTGAACAGTAATCTCAGGTGACAGTTTTTCTCTGTTGAGACGTTGAAGTGAGGCAGCTCTGGGTTCCAGCTTTCTTCAGAGTCTCTGATCTCATTATAGAGCAGGTGATGTCACACAGTCACGTGACAAAGTTCACCTGGACGCCAAAGACCCTCAGACAGGTACTGGAGGGTGTCATGCCAGAATAAGCAAAGAAATTCATAAAACACACTAAAACATTCGAATCTTGGTGTAAATTGATATAATAATGATCATTTCTCCTACATATGTGTCTATTTTAGGCTTGATATTTACACTCAGTGATCATTACAACAGTTCGATTTGAATGAATTTAGATTTTATATTCTGATTAGATTGTGAAGAAAAGCAGAATATCACTGATTAGTGAGACTGAACTAATCTGATTTGTTCCTCAGAGAAAATTGTCAGATCACTCACATTCCACTTAAGAACAAATCAGCTCATTCGATTGGTTCTTAGAGGAGACGCTTTACTGGACTGGACACCTGAAGCAGCTCCTCACACTTCACAGATCACTGGTCTCATTGGTCTCC
Source organism: Istiophorus platypterus (assembly GCA_016859345.1). Lineage (NCBI taxonomy): Eukaryota > Metazoa > Chordata > Actinopteri > Istiophoriformes > Istiophoridae > Istiophorus > Istiophorus platypterus. The sequence goes on from CM029116.1 coordinate 249,260, forward strand.
TTGGTCTCCTTGGTCTCACTCGGTTAATTTCGTCTCATTTATCTAATTCTGTCATTTCAAGTCAGGTTAACAAAATAAACCTTTTGATCCCGTTTAGCGTTCTTTCCTCACCAGTTTGGTGCTGGGTGTGGCCGGAAGGTGTCTCAGTGCAGGTGGGCGGTACGCCTGTCTGGGCGGGGCCTGTGTGGTCCCCAGCTCGCTGGGTGCTGCCTGGTACTTCACAGCCCGCTCGGGGAAGCTGCCATCAGGGAAGGGCTGCCAGCGAACCTCCCACAGCTCTGAACCAGCTGCCACGTCCCACTTGTGCAGCACGGAGCCGGTGTAGTGCCAGATCTTATAACCGTTGCTTACCCGCAGCCGAGGAGAGCAGGTCGCTGTGATGACGTGTTCGCCGTCAGGACACCAGGAGAAATGCGTGGCGTCCGGAGCCTGAGGTTTGGACACCTGAGAGGACAGGAGGGGTTTGACTGAGGAGAATCGGTTTGGTCTACACATACTCATAGTTCAGAAAAACCCTTAGCACTTCATGCAATGCAGACAATAATATCCCTGAAGTCCAGAGGGGTGTGAGTCCATGTGAGACCCTAAAACATTAAAACAAGATTTAAATATGACCAGGACTGTTTTTTGACCCTTTAGACTCTTCTCCATCATCATTGGTCCCATCAGGAGACGTCTGATCGTCCCCGGTTCAGGACAATGAGTCCAAACACACAACCAGAGTCATGAAGACCTGTCCTCAGAGACCAGGAGAACCAGGAGTCCTGCAGCAGGTGGTCAGGACCCCACAGAGACCTTGTCTCAGGTCAGTCTGGGATCACATGAAGAGACAGGAGACACAGACTAAATCCACAGGGGAATTGAGGCAGGTTCTCCAGGATAATGGAACAAGCTACCTGTCAGGAACCTGAAAAACTGTGTGCAGGTGTATCAGGGAGAACTGGTTATGGTTTAGAGGAAAAGGAGGGTCACAGTAAATACTTGTCTGGTTTAGGTTTCTTCTCTTTACTGCAGTTTAGATGAAATTCACTGATAAATAGAAACTATTCATGGTCTTTATTTTGGAAAACATCCTCACTTTACTTCTACTGCCTGAAAAAATGTGCACAGTGCTGCTGTCATTACTCTGACATTTCTCTAACGTTTCTCTTGACGTTTGCAGGTGACACAACATTCGTTCTTTCAAACGTTCTCTCAGAGAATAAAGACACCAACTGTGATTAATCTGCTGGTTTGTGCTGCTGCTGTCCCTCCTCACCTGTTTGTATTTCTTCACGTCCCAGACCTCCATCTGACCCCGCAGGTTCCCAAAGCCAGCCAGGACCAGGATGTGGCCCTGAGGACTGGAAACAGGAAGGATTATTATCCAACAGGAAAAGCTCAGCAGATCGACGACAGCTGAACCCAGCTATGGCACCACCAGACCAAGCCACTGAGGGCAGAGCAGGTGTGCTCTCACCTGTAGTAGGCGGCGTTTCTGGGCCCCGTTCCGAAGTCGAACACCGGGTCACATTTGAGGTTGAAGATGGTGGCTTTGGCCGGCATGAAGCCGTAAACAACACAGAACTCTGCTGAGTTCGGACTCCAGACCACGTCGTAGATCGGACCATTCTTCGCTGTTTCAAACAAACAGAAGAACTCGTCAACAGTGAGATGTTTCCTCCTGAGTCCCACTGGGTCTCTGGACCAGCTCGGGCTCCTCCAGGTGTTTCTGATTGAGGTTTTCAGTCATCAGTTTTTCTGAAAAGCTGGAAAGTGTTTGAGGTTTCCTGGTCATATTCTAAGCTTTAAATGGGTCACTACAGCTGAGCTGGGCACAACATTTGCACTGGGCCTGCATCTACAGTACAAACAAAAAGAATCAATGCAGCAGCTGGCACAGAAACCGTGGGAGCAGCAGATCGAGAGCTGGCCAGAAAAGCTTCATATGACACATGCAGGACTAGACTTACTGGAACCCGCCCAGTAAACACACTGATGGATACTCACGCAGCTGAACCAGAGCAGTCTCTCCGTTAACGGCGAGGTAATGTAGTGTCTGCTCCCCGTAATACGAGGCTCCGGTTTTATCCACCTCAGTACTTGCTGTGACCAGAACCGCGGAGGCTGAGACAGAACGGGGGGGTTTAAGGCACGGCAACAGAGACGGGTTCATGTCTGGGTTATTGAACACTGAGTATGATTGTACACTACGTCGCTCTGAACTTCTTTAACCTTTCTTGTTCCACTGCATGGTCACTCGGTCGGCCTTGAAGAAGCTCTTGTTGGCGAGAGCTGCGGTCGGTCCCCCAAGCACCGGGTACTGGTAGAGACGAACAAAGGAGGGGGCACCTTTACTGCCTGGGACATAGACGGCTACCTGGGGGGACATGGGGGCAGAGACATGAGCAGACGGCTGGACCAGGGTCAGACAGACAGTGGGTTAAAGGCTGCGCCTCCTCACCTTGCTGGGCTGACCTCCAGGCGACAACGCAAAGTCTGAAACCTTCTGCATGTGGAGCTTGTTGGCAATGGTGTCTGAAAACACAATCATGTACTGGTTTCATACAGAGATAGAACTGTGGCATGGCCACATCTGGTGGTATTTCAGGTTTACACTAAGAGCTGGCTAGAAAATAGGATGCGTAACGTTCCAGTTTTACATTTCCAGGATAAGCACATGTTGACTTCATGGGGCTTTACTGCTGGTTCCAGCTCTTTTGACAAATGTCACAAGCAACAGAAGACAAAAAGAGATTTTTCTGTAATCGATGCGACACGTCACTGCTTTTAAAGGTGTTTGGGTGAATAAAATGTAGACCAATGCTTCTCCTACATGTACAGTAACAAGTTTGTAGTCTTACAGTCATCATATATAACAGGAGCCCCAGAGTCTGACTGACCAACTTTCCCTGCACAGGTGGGTCTCCACCTGTCATGGGGTCAAGTTCAGACTGAGTTATAGCGGAATCTGGTTTCTTACTGAAGTCGTTGTGCTCGTAGAAGTGCAGCTCGTTGTTGACACTCCTCACAGAGATCTTCTCATCATCAGACCAGCTGGGACACCTGCAGACGGCCACACACACACACACCTTCAGACCACGTGGCACTGAACCGTTACACACACACACACACACACGCACACGCGCAGCACACACACACACACACACACACACACACACACAATAATTATATTGCTGAAGCATCAGAAGCCATTCAAACACATGCGGAAAGAGGACTTAACAGTGTTCAGAGACAACACGACTTGACTTCGTCTGATTTTATTCCTGTGTCTCATCTAATGTAGTTTCATCTGATCCCTAATTTGCTCGTCAACCTCATCTCATTCAATCTCAATTTTTCATCTCAACTCATCTCATCTCATTTTGTCTTTTCTCACGTCCTAATCTTGTCTCCTTTCATCTCATTATCTTACTGCTGTATGGTTGCCAAGTGACCAGGACGCTGTTCAGAGGAGAAAACTGCAGTAGAGTCGTCTTCGGGAGGTCAAAGGTCGACACAATGGAGCTGTCTGAGGACTTCACCACAGAGACACTGGGGACAGACAGGAAAGACAAGAGGTTAGACAGACAGAACACACAGTTGATTCAAATACACTGGTTCTATAAAGGTGTTGGAGGTCTTAAAACAGACCGCGCGTTTCTTAGTGAGCTGAACCTTATGTGCGCTGACATTACGTAACATCATTGCGCTGTAATCATCTTTTCATCAAGGCTGTTTATGATGTAGATCTTTACAGTGAAGTAAGAACTAATTATTTATAGCTATTAGATGTGTATTAATGTGTTTAATTACTTCTGTCCGTTGCACCAGCCAAACAACGTCCCGTCTCTGCTGAAGGTGACACACCTGCTGAGCCGAGAGTCCCTGCAACGCAAACATGAAAATACTGTCTGTCTGCTGTTTACATCAGGATGAATGTGACTAAAGAAGACTTCCCGGTGAGGCTGTGTGACGAAGATGAGGATGACGATGACCTGAGGTGTCTTTACCTTTGGAAGGCTGAATGCTGCTCACACTGTGGAGGACCACGGAGTAGAGCCGTACCATCTGATCCACGTACTGAAAAACACACACACACACACACACACACACACACACACACACACACACACACACACACACACACACACACACACACACACACACACACACACACACACTTAAAAAGCTTTAATTACACCGTCCAGTACCAGAGCTTTTATATCTCATATATAACAAAACCACACCTGGTGCTGTTGTGAGTGTTTGGAGCAGCAGAGCATCACACTGGAGAAACTGGAACCAGTTCAGTTATTACTGAGGAAGTGACACTAGGATCAATTAACTTCCTGTCTCGCTGAATAATTGATCATTTAAGAACCAATTCAATTAGAGCTAATCTCTGCTTCTTCTACGATGAGGTAAAGTGCAGCAGCCTGTGCTGTCACAGCTAAAACTGTAGCTGCAGTTTATGATGCAGACCACAGACCAGACTTAGAACTAATGATGATGATATAAAAAGACATTGGCCGGAGTCAGTGGACATCAGTGGGTCAGGACTAGTTTTTGTGGGAACTCTCTGAGAACTCTCACCTGCAGCACAGAACATGTGCAGTGAAATGTTTCTCCCTGATAGTCTCCAAAGTAGATAGAAATATATAAACACACACAGCCATAAAACCATACAGGGTCCTGACCAGACTCCACCTGGAGTGCAGGTAGATTTCCTAAGGGGTGGGGGACTGAGGCTCCAGTGGAGCACCCAAACACCTGCAGGGCTTTCTGCTCCTGGACAGAGCTGCTCCCACAAGGGGTAGTGATGTACCCAGTGACTCTCAACAGCTCCACCCAAAAAAGTCTTCAGGACGTGGGAGGGAGTTAGAACTTTGAGCTGTCTCTATGGTCCATGTCAAGTCCTCAGGGATGTGGACTCCAGGGTTATGGAAGCTGCTCACCCTCTCAAAAGGGGTCCCGTTGAAGTTGAGGTGGGTGTAGTTCCTCTGGCGAGCCCTCCTGAAATCCAGGACCACTGTCTTGGTCTGGCTGATGTTCAGAGATCAGTGGTTGGCTTGACAATACTGCAACAGGCAGAAACTCCCGTCCTCTGAGATGCAGCCCAAAAACTTCACAACAGTATATTAATTTTTAGCTTCATGTTTTATAGGATGAAGGGGCTCACTCAGAACAACTTTGTATTGGTTTGGAGTGACCCTTCGGCACTAAAATGTCCCATAAAGCAGAACAGAGCCACCAGACCCCCTCACTGTAGGGGTCCCATACGCAGGTCTGTAGCGTTATCTTGGTTTATGCCAGACATGCACTCGTCCACTTGAGGAGAAAATGGTGAAGGATGATTCATCTGATCACATCACTTCTTTCACAACTCTGGAGAGATCTGGTTTTTGCCTTACTGAACTCTCAGATGTGCATTTATCTTTGTAATGATGCAGCCCTACTATAATCCCCCGCTCTAGGCAACTGTCAACAGACTGTTCTTGACATAATCTGTTCATGTTCTGCCTTGACATTCTCAGTCACCTAAGAAACGGTTAATCCTCTTTTTTTTCTTCTTGCATATCAGCACTAAGGTGGATTTTATATTTTGCTAAATCATCCCAAAGACTCTGTTGATTTAGGTCAAATTAATCCCAAAACGGAGTTTTAGGAGTTCATCATGGTTGAGTTGAGTTGAGTTGAATCAACGTCACTTACTTGGATGATGTGGGTCAAACTCCATTGAGAAATCTATTAATTTTAGGTATCCATGTTTAACGGATGAGAAGTCTGTCACATAAAAATATATTGAAGACCCTTTACTTTGCCCGCACCGGACTCTTTGAATCGGCATACATATAATCTTCAAACAATCATTTATATGGTGACTTTGAACTGTGTATATCCATATAATCTCTTATTGCTGCTGTCCTGAGATAATCGTTGATACGAGAGCGGACAGGATGATCAAGTTTAAGAAGATTATTTGTGTTATTAGGTCGTTATTTTGGGATTTTAATTGTGCCGAATATGTCAAAAGAGTCTAAATATTTAAATCAAGTTTTATTACTTTTGTTTTAAGACGCATATTTATTGGTTATAAACAATCAACTAAAATTTGCTTGATTTCAAACAGTTTGGCGTAACCGTTATTCTACCTAAAAGAAGTGGAGATGGTCAGTGTCGCTGATGGCATTTAACTTTCAGCCAGTGGCCGCAGGTGTTAACATGTCGGTGTAAATATTTCTAAAGGGACAAAAACAGAGCTGAGAGAAATATTAAAATACCCACCTGCTAACAGCGGGACTGGGGGCGCCATGTTTACGTGTGCCGGAAGAAGAACAAGCCGTGTCCCGGAAATACGTAAAAAGCAGCATGAGGCGGGTCGCTCAGTGCCACATCAGCATACGATCAGTTATTTCTCTAAAACACGTCGTTCGAAACTTAAATCTTGATATTAGATCGATCATCCTGAGGCCAAATGTACCGTTTTATCACGACTTAGGTGCAGTGTTTTCAATTTAAAAACAAATCTTATTTTTATAAACGTTCAGACTTTAAAGCTGTGTCAAGTTGTTGTGAAGAAAACTGATTGTTAAACAACTTCCGTTTCAAAAGTAAAAACTAACAATTTTTTAAAATACAAAATAGTAAAGATAAAATAGTCTCAAATGTCAACTATAAATTAATACTTTATTGTTGTGATAAACCCCATAAATCCAAAGATAGAACATTATATAAGCCCTCAATTTTCTAAAATATCACTGGCTAAAATTAATTTGAACAAATACCATGATGTAAGTGCTAAACAGTAGAAATTGAACATATAACCAAAACATGAAAAGACACAAACAATTAGGGAAAATATACATAAAACCAAAATGAAAAACCTAAAGGGAGAAAAAGTATCAAAAGTTTCATGAAAACACTGAAAAAAACATTGTGTGGATGCTCTTTTTGTTTTTATGTTTCACGCATGCACACACACACACACACAAACACACACACATATATATATATATATATATATATATATATAAAATTAGCCTCATTGCATAATTGCCTAAAAAAAAGAAAAAACAAAATCCTTAGCAAGCACATTGTAATTTTTTATTGATATTGTAACAGAAAGTTCAACCAGATGTGTGAACAAGTTTTTTTTTTTTTAAATTAGACACAACATCGATTGCATAACAAATAAAAGTGACTTAGGCAAAATATGCCATGACTTAGGCAATTCTTCTCATGCAGTCCGCCATCTTTGTATGTAGCGACAAAATAGCGGCATATGTACTGTATTATTATATATGCATCATCAAAAGAAAATAACCAAAACAACAACAAAATGCTTGGAAAATTCAGGAAAGAATAGACCTGGAAGATATTCAGGAATTTTTAACCTATATATGTTTCTTAAGCCTCATTCATCCTTATTCTTATCAATTCTTTAGGAGGGAAAAGAAAAGCGGTTTCAACAAGAGCATCATGCCACGAGAGAGAGCGCCATGGATTTAATTTTGAAAGACCGGACAGGAAGTCTTATTTTTACAGTCGGTGACTTTATGCGGGACCTGAATCCAGCGGGGGCGGGGCTAGGGGCGGGGCGTCAGGTTTTTGAGTACGTAGACAAGTTAGAGGTTCTCCCAGTCCGTCCGCGTCCGGAGGAAGCACCAGAGAGGCCGAAGCAAAGTCCGAAAAACAACCGACGACCGAGTAAAAACCGACCAAAGCAGAAGAAAAAGCGGCCGAAAAGGAGACAAGATGGTCGCCAAACAGAGGATCCGCATGGCGAACGAGAAACACAGCAAGAACATCACTCAGCGAGGAAATGTGGCCAGGTCAACGGTGAGTTTAGCAACGGCTCGTCCAGCGGAAAAAAACACGGTTAAAACGACCGAAAACATCATCTGTTAATGACCCGCTTGTAGCTCAGGAGGTTCCCTCTGATCCTGGTCCAATTAGGTCCATATACAACCCGGTTACACCGAGGCTCAGACTGATCAAAGGAGGAAGTTACCTGATCTTTTCTTTTTTTTTTCTTCCATTTATTTGCTTCTTAAATGTCCTGTAATCATTCCACGTCAAGCTTTGAGTCGATCAATAGTTATCAATTAGTCATTAATTGGCTGTTAAACCGGTTGATGTCTGGTCTCTAAGGAAGTCAGAGTGTGAGCCGGAGGGCAGAGGTAGTTACCATATGGATCTGTGCAGAGCTGAAACAAACGATTATCTTCATTATCGATTGAGTGTTGAATACTATCACAATTAACTGATCAATCATAAGTCAGAGAATCTTTAGAAAACGGTGAAAAAAATAGTTCAAATAGGGTTTTTTAAGTTCAAAATCCCAAAATATTACTTTTTATTGTGATTTGAAAAATCAATTTACTATAAAATCATTGATTGATCTACTAATCCTTTCAACAGGAAATCAATCTGTTTGATTGAATGTGATTTAAAGACTCAAACATCCCACACGGTTCAGCCAAGGCACTGATCCAACGTTAGACATAGAGAAGTTACAGGAGAAGTAACAACACTGATGAATGATGACGGAGAAAAAACGGCAAATAAGGAACTTTTCTACTGAAGGTTTCACCATCTGATCAGTTTGATGTAAATGCTCATTAACTCGCTCTGTCACCAGCCGACCACCAAAAACAGCATCAATACTGATGCACAATTATAAAACTGAAATACACATGTACAGTAAATACAACATCAAGTGAAATTAATTACACAAAGAAAAAATAACCATTACTCAAATAAAACAGGTCAAAACAGTACAACACATTTGTACCAGAGAAGGCGCAGGAAGCTGTGACACATTTGACTGGTCTGTACTGACCTTATAATGTGTGTTTGTGTGTGTGTGTGTGTGTGTGTGTGTGTGTGTGTGTGTGTTTCAGAGGAACCTGGGCGAGGACAAAGGTGTTGGTCCATGGCTTCTCGCTCTCTTCATCTTCGTTGTCTGTGGATCAGGTGAGTCCTCCTCCTCATCCTCCTCTTCTTCTTCTTCTTCTTCTTCTTCTTCTTCTTCTTCTTCTTCAACAGACACCAATACACACCGATCCAAAAACACACACGCATCCAACCACAACTACTATACACACACAGTTTGTAAGTTTAGTTTTTGGTATTCACCTCCAAAGTTTCTGTTGTTGTTGTTGTTATTTTTGTTATTACTACTACTTTCTCCATAACATTGTCACATCTAGTCTCTCTTTTTAAAGAAACATTGTGCACTAGGTTGTCAGATAATTAATATTTCTATAAATCAATGAATTTCATTGTTTTGTCTTTTTCAACAGTGTGATAATAAAAATTTCCAGACAAATTAGAATATAAATATGTATAAATGGAAAAAAAAGTCAATATAAATGAATACGATAAATGAATATAAAAGAGGAAAGTTTTTAATCTGTGGTGAAATTTGAGGCTTTTATTAACTTTGAACCAAGACTTATGTCATCAGCGTGAAGCCCTGCCCCCATACACAGGGGGCGTGGTCTTCCCTGTCTTATAAATGTCAATCTGTTCTCTGAGTGTCAATGTGACTTCTGACAGACTGAGGAGTCAATAAGAACACCTGGCAGGACAGGTGTGTGTCTGTGTGTTTGCGCATGCTCAGAGATGCCAAAGATCAGATAGCAAACAGAGGGCTCACTCTGTGTTAAAGAGCTGGACCTCAATGATCAAACAGACCGAGACAAATATCAAAGTCCAACAATCCAACGCTGCACAGCAGGAAGGAGAATACACATCAGACGCCACGTGGACTGAAAGACAAATAATCAGAAACGAGGAGACGAGAAAGTGGCTCTAATCGAATCAAAAAAGCATTTGAAAGTAGGAGGAGGGAGAAGTGTTGAGTTAATCAGTCGCTCTCTCCGCTGGACCTCAGTGATAAGTGATGTAAAGTTAATGGTTCAGCATATCAGAAAAATAATAAAACCAGCCTTTAAATCTCACACTTCATGTAAAAAAGAGACAACAAAATAAACATGGAGCTCCACAGTCCTGACGGTTTTAATGCAATAATCACATAACAGTTAAAAGATAATTACTTTTGTAGATGACATGTTGAGTTTTTAAAAAGACACTAACACATGAAATTGCAAAGACCTAAAATATTGTCTGGTGGCATCACTTCTCCACGATTCGTGTTTTTCTGCAGCTATTTTCCAGATCATCCAGAGCATCAGGATGGGCATGTAGAGAGACATCACCAGCAGGGGGCGGGGCCACGACAGCCAGCAGCCGAAGATGACAATGGAGAGGCCGCCAACGCCAGCATCATCAGACCGTTGCGTTCCCGCCCCGAACTGAACCCACTTAAACATTCCTGAACTCTTTTGGCTGCCTGCAGTCGTTCCTGCACAGAAACAACCAAACAGACCCTGAAAACTAGACCCCGCCCCCTGAAAAACAGCGTTTACTCCTGTTATCTGTGTTGATTTAATGTGTTGCTGCCCGCTGACCTTCTCACAGTGCTCTTCCTGCCTGTGAACAAGCCATACATGTGCCTTTCTCTGTTTACCTGTGCTTCAGCCCTGCCCCCTCTGATTACACCTTATCGGTACAACACACGGAAGGAGGAAGGGGCGGGGGTCACAGTCCACCATGCTCCTGTAAACTGTATCAGTGTTTATCCCAGACCAAAATAAATTAATCTTTATGTTTTCTATTCGAGTCAGGAGTGCGTCCTCTTGTCTCATTCCAGCTGTTGTTCTGTCCCAAGCCAATCCGTTGTCCTCCTCCTCCTCCTCCTCCTCCTCGGTGCACATGAGATAAAATGAGATGAAGGTCTTTTGAATCAGAAGGTTTGGAGGTGCAACAGGTGTATCTGCACTGTGTGCAGCTTCACCTGAACAAAGGTGTTCACAGAATAAAGTTTAATTTTGAAGATGGACACTGTTTTTCTTGCCTGAGGATAAATGATGTTGATAAAACTTGTGGATCTGGTCTAAATGTCTGACGTGGTCTACATGTGTTTAAACTATAACAACATTTCATATTTAAAATGGCATTAAATTTGGTGCATATTGATTTTTTTATGACAAAACAGAAACGATAGGACACGTCTGGGGCCGCAGAGGGATCCGATCAGCTCTAGTGTCCTTTTGGGCTTCGCTGGACTTAACCTGTGACTCGACTTAATGGTCGTGACGTGTTGTCTGGGACCAAGTCTTGTGTTGACCGGTCTCTGATTCTACCTCGTTTTGGTTTTGCAGCGAATGAAGCTTGAGTTCAATCAGTCCCCGATGGAAACAGGTCTGAGGTTGGTAGATGCGTTGAACTCCTGGTTCAGGATGACGAACCAAGTTAAACCTTTTTCTACTTAAATCTTCTTACCAAATTCACAGTTGAGTGAACTCGAAGACATTGACCAGAGCCTCAGCGTCTACAGAGCCTGAAGATCCGAATGAGAAACGAACACTGGTGTGATAGAGCAGATTAATGAATATCAGTAACTCTTTTTGACAACAGGTGTTGAGGGAAACTCAGTGCAGTCGGTCTGTTTCTCCACATGATGGAGCTGTTTGGACAGACACCGAGTGGACGCCGGTGGAAGCAGTTATCTGAAGCTCAGATTTTTTGCTTCACCTCGAAGTGTTTGCACACAGTTCAATACGTTCACACTGAGGCGGGCTTACCTGAAAACTGATTTTATCCCACAATGCATCGCTGCGTCACGTCAGCCCAGGTGTTGGTGGTGAGTTAACACACCTGTAAACTGCAACGATAATGTTTACAAATGACCTAAGGGCCAATACAAAAGATACACAACTCTTAATACATAAGTCATAACATACACAGCTTGTCATTACACAGGCACATGTGAAATAAATAAACACATAAACTTAGTAAAAAAAAAATACTAATTACTCACACAAACACTGTGAGTAATGAGGAGGAGTCCGTAACAGGACTGACTCTGAACTGATTAATGAGTCAATTAAAAAGAACACAGATCAGCTGTCACTGGTCTTTTTGCGTCATTTAAACAATGAGCTGATGTTACAGTCTAACACACAAACAGCGTATCACTATCATGATCGATAACCCAGCACGATAACAATGAGACGACAATTCTCTTATCAGTAAACATTCTCAGATTTTATTTAAATCGTTTGGTTGTAACTTTGTTTTGTTTGTGAAATTTAAACACGAATTAATTTATCTCCAAGCTTGCTTCTGCAGTTTTATTGATAGTTCTGGAAAAAAATATTCTTCACAACAAAGCTGCTGCACTATAGACCATCAACATCATATTTAGTCTCCTTTATAAACAGATCATTTCACCGTACTGACTCACTTTATATTTTTTGTTTTAGCCTTTCGGCCTCAATGGTTTCATGAAGAACCTCTTAATGTTTTTTATATCTAAACTATTACATCAAACATTTATTTTGAAATGTTTTATTATCCATATTCATTAGATGTGTTTATCCTAATGATAATGTTCATTAAAATCTTACTGACTGTAAAGTCATTGAATCTGAAACATCTTCGGTTTCTGCCTTTACACCAAACTATTAAAAAATCAAACAATTCATCATCACCTAGTCTAAATATAAATTTTAAAAATATATAAGTTTTCTCCCTTTTCATACCATGCATATGAAATATATTCATGGGATGTGTATTTTTATCCTATTATTTATTCCTGGTCTGTCAGAAGCCGTAATTACTTAAAAAAGAAGGATTTGTTTCATTTTGCTTTTTTACCGTTAAATGACGAGATTCTGACTGAAACTCTCTATAATGAGTAGAGCCATTAAATGAAGTGTATGGTGGTTTACACTGCGTCCTCTCCTGACGTTGTCTCCCCTGTGGTCCTGATGGAGCAAATTTGGTGTCCCTCTGTGGACGGAGCCACTCTGACCCACATCAGTTATGCAGGCAGACAGAAAACAGCAGATCTGGGTCAGAGAGGGTTAAAACCAGACAACTCTTTGTTTGGAGGCTTTTGTTTCCTTCTGTCTTCGTCTGGAGAAAGATTTTCTAAACATCAGTGTTTACTACATCATGTCTGAAGCTCAGTCTGTTTCCTGCTGTGTTTAGCTGAAAATCTTTTAATGGAGCAAACATAATCCATTTTGTTGTTTTTTTTAAATTTCAAATTATATGATTTTCTTTCTTTCTTTATTATATCTATTTTAATGTTATTGTTTATGTCAGATTTTCTTTTGAAATGTGATGATGTAGACCAACACCTTTTTCTTGAATTCTGTTATATGTTATGTTTCTATGACAATGCGTCATTTGTTATAATTGTTTGCATCTTTCTGGAGATAACAGAAGGATTGTTCCAAAAGTCCACTATTATTTAAAAGGTACATCTACAGTATGTATACTGTGAACTAACATTAAATCACACAATAGAACTGGCAGCTTGTTTTAATGTTGTGGGCAATCGGTGTCCAATATACAGATCAATATTCACTTTCTATGACATGAGCTCTTTGGGGCTCCGAAGTGATCAGATAACCTTCTAATGTCCCAAACAATACGTTAACAAAACAAACAGTCTTTAACCTTTAACACACTGATGGTAAATTAACTGTTACTAAACTGCTAGCTGCAACTCATTATTTATATGGAACCAATTCATTACAATAATGTGAAATTATGACAGAAAACACAGTCTCCTCAGTGGAGGTTAAAATATCTGACAATCTTTAGAAGACAGTTTTTTATTTGTATCATAAAACTCGAAGTGTTTACAGGAAAAAAAGACACGTCAAAGATGAAAAAACACAGCTATAAAATAAGTTAAATACAGGACAAGTCTGTAAAAAAGGGGATGATGTTCAAATTCATTAAAATACATGTGTTTTTCCCTTTTCTTCTGTCTATCATATCTGCAAATGCTAATGAGGGAAAGATGGTTAAGCTGCAGGTCTGCGACTTGGTGTGAACTCTGGTCTGTATGAAAGCCAGACGTGCTACTGTCCACCTCTATACATGAAGGACACACAACTGGATATTGGTGCCAGATAGAAATCATGATCTGCAGAATCATCCCATGTAGACATACATAATTTCTGGTAATCTGGATTAAGGATGGCTTTTTATGCTTCTGACTGAGGAGGAAAGTGTTGAAAACTTTTCTGATTTCAGTGCAACAGTAACAGACAAACAAACTGAAAAGAAACGCTGTGAAATCAAACCAAGCTTCTGTGTTCAGACAGATAATGAAGAATCAGGTATAAAATTTGGCTCAGCTTGGGCTAAAAATGAGAAGTTGCTGCCTGAATGTTTTCTATATTCATCTGTGCCAGTAAAAAAAGAGAGGAAAGATAAATGGTTGAGACTAGTTAGCCTCAGACTTTAGTGAATACAGGTAGTTTTATCAACCTCGAACTGAATCCAAGATATAACCTGCACCATCACAGTGAGAGGTTAAAAAAAAGTCCAGAAAACAACAGGAGTCAGTCCTCAGGTGTCCATCGGCAGCCCGCAGTCAAACAAAGTATCACAGGGAGACGAAAAAATCATCACAGATCAGATCTGACATGGGTCTGTTCTGACTAGTATTTTAACATGGAGCCTAATTCATCCAAGATGGAGGTTTATGACCTGGGCTCCTGTGTTTCTGGGCTCACAGAGTCCTTCTCCGGCAAAGCAGTCCGATGAACGGCATGAAAATAATTTACTGCTCTTTGAGACTTTTTAAATGTTTTTCGCACCTAAAAGATTCTGAGAAAACAACAGTCTTTTATAATGAATGTGTATGGGGAGAAATGGCCTTCAGGAATCAGTGGGTGTCACATGACCTGCAATACCCACTGTGGCCACTACATGAAAATTACCCTATGAACAGCCAACAGCTGCTCCTGGGGTCATTTAGAGGACATAAGTCAAAGCTTTGTGAGGCTTTTCAATGGGAATAAAACTCATTAAAGGTAAAGGGTCGCAAGTGGGGCTACATCACTATCTATGCAACTAACTAATCTACTGTAATTTAACTTAGCGGATGTAACGGCATCATGATCAATACCTTGTGTCTACAGACTACATTATGACGACTGCACTGATCAATATCATACATGGCTGAATTTTATAGAAAATAAAACGAAGGGTCATCTTTCTTATTTGTTTTATCTGTGCAGTTTTCCCTCTGTAGGGTTACATCCTGTTAGCTGGGTTATGAGGACTTCCTCTCCTCACCAGGACACTACACTGGGAGTTACATGATGTGATACCTAATACTAGCACATGACATCGTACTGGGAAGAGAAAAGGTATATGGCGTTCTAAAGGATTATGAGGACACGAGGTTTATCTGAGATGATTATGAGGACAAGAGCGCTACAGGTACCTGAGGTTCTACAGGTTTATGGGTTTACAAGGATGTCCTGAAAAGATGTGAGATCATGTCAATATGATTGCAGGGACATTACTGGTACAGGAAGTCATGCCCTGAAGTAAAAAGCTCTATGTCATTCTACTGGATTATGGGGACATGGAGTTGAACAGAGACAAACATGAGACTGTCACGCAGCGAGTTCTACAGGTACATGACACTCTACAGGATCAAGAGAAAACGACGTCCTGTGAGATTATGGTCACATGACAACCCACTGTATACATGGGGACATCGTATCCTGCCAGGAATTTGACATCACACAGGGTCATGAGACATGACATCCCATCATCAGTATAACCAGGATAAGGCGCCGTGTGGAGATGATTAAACAAACAGGTAAAATCAGGAGGATTATGTAGACATGCTTCATGACGTCATGCCTTGAGGTTTACGGTCCTATGGGATTATGATGCATGGCATCTTGTCAAAAGGATTATGACGGCATGAGGTCGTCCCAGGAGAAGTACAGGTGCTAAATGTCATGTCATGAAAATTATGGACACCTGATGTCCTACAGGGGTTTTATTGACGACTTATTTTCGTCATAAAAAAAACCCCACTGAACATAGAAAAGGCCCAAGTTTCCCACCTTTCACACACAACTGTGTTCAATTCAGGAGCATTATGAAGACAGAAATGATTATGAGGACATGACATACTTCCAGGACTTTAATGAATTTGTTAATTTATCTATTTATCTATTTAAATCTGTCCCCAGAGCTCTTTAACGTAGCCTTTTCAAAGTCTGTGTTTTCACCACGTTGTATTGAATCGAACCGTGTCCAGCTTGGAGTCAGAAATCCTCATGTGTACTTGCAGTGAACAAAACATCAGAAATGCCTGGACAAAAGGTCCAAACACATACAACACTATGTCCTTTCAGATTATGGCCAAAAACATTGAACATTTCATCTTCTGCGCCTCCACAGATT
The DNA here is from genome assembly GCA_016859345.1 of Istiophorus platypterus. Classification (NCBI taxonomy): domain Eukaryota; kingdom Metazoa; phylum Chordata; class Actinopteri; order Istiophoriformes; family Istiophoridae; genus Istiophorus; species Istiophorus platypterus. Next base: position 265,544 of record CM029116.1, read on the forward strand.
CAATCGCACGTTTTGTTACCAATTTTTTCTGACCCACAAATATAAAAAACAGTACTTCCTTTCATCACATTGTGCGTTGTCTTGTCTTCCATCACTCCATCCTTGTTGATGTCCTCAGCTGTTCGATGGCTGCTCTGGTTTCAGTCGGATGGCCCAGGAGTTAGCGGATACAATGTCCCCTCGTCGGTGGATGCGACAGGTGTAAACGCCTTCGTTGAACTCATTGGCAACAATGCGAAGGTCTCGGTCCTTCATGATGATGTACCCGGGGATGGATGTCAGGATCTGCTCACCGTCTTTGTACCAGCTGCAGAAAACGGCAAACAGAGGAGATGAACCTCAGTCATCAACACCGAGTTCTGTCGAGATTATATCTTTGGCTGAAAGATGTTGGTCAGTAGGTTTCCACCAGTACTGATTAGATCACAAGGACAAACTCTTTAGATTTTAGTGACCCCATGATCTTTCCTCTAGCACCACCCTTGGGACAAACTTTGTACTCCACTAGTGGTACCACTGTGACCCCGCTACTGTTACCACACCTACACTGTCTCCATGAAAAATGAGTAATTCCATCAGCTGAGAAAAGCCATGAGATCTGGTTGAAGGCTTGGGAAACAACAAGTGAGTTGGACATTGTTTCCTCGGTCAACAATTAAGTTTGAACCTGACAGTTTCGCTTTATGTTATTTATCTTTTAGTTTAGAGAATTTATATTTCTTTATATTTCTTCTGGTGGAGATTATCCATCTAGAATGTCTTACTGTGTGTTCATTCATCCATTTATTCTTTATTCATCACTGACTCAGCCACAGTGATGTTTCATTAGCTCACTAATGATCGGCCGACCTGACTTTGGGCAGAGAGCGGGGGTTTTTGGTCCCACAGCGGAAACCCACCACCTTCCCCCGGGGAACCATCTTGATCTTGACGTTGGCTGGAGGTGGTGTCGGCGTGGCGACCGCTTCCAAAGGCTCTGGGGCAGGAACAAGATACAGACAGGAAATTACTTTCATACCAGAGATAGTTCCACAAACCTCAGAGAGAGTCAGGTTTCCGTTTGATCATCCAGGCTGCAGCAGCACAGACAGTGAACACACCACTGACAAGACCCGACATTTAATATCTGACATAGTCTGATAATAAAGGGGATTCTCTGTAAACCAGAGGTTAGAGATATGGTCTGGCCTCACCGTAGCAGAGGTCACAGCGCCGAGGACAGTTCTTCTTCATGAAGGTCTTCCTCCGCTCACAGAAACCAAGTCGAGCCCAGGGTTCACAGACCCGCTTCTTATCCAGACAACCTGCAGACAACCAGAGCAACGGCTGACAACCATGCAGTGGTCAAATTTCATTAAAGAGTACAGAATCATTAACAGCAAAATGGACCAAAATATCAAAAGTAAAAGTAGCTGCTCAATATGAAGCAGAATCTCCTCTGCCAGTGTTATATTGTGGTATCATATATTATATTATCAGGATATTATTACAAATAATGGTTAAGCAGTATTTTAATGATGCAGCCAGCAGGTGAAAATAGAAATACCTGGGTGAAGTACAAGTACTGCATAGCTGTACTAAAGTACAGTACTTGTGTGAATGTCCTCATCTACTTTACACCACTGCAAACGTGTTGGATTTTACAACAGTTTGATTTAGAATAACCAAAGTTTGTTTTCTGTATCGCCTAAATTGTTTTTTTTTTTAATTATTTTATTTTATCATATAGTTATCTCACCAACAATTGCGTCGGAGAAATTTTGCTTCTATGCAAAAGAGGCTTCACCAAACACTCCACTAACTGACTAATAACACTACCAGTCTGTGTTCAATATCTGAACTCCTACATATGCTGAACATTTACCATAGAGCCTCTGGATGCCCCAGACGTCATCCTGAGCAATGTTCCTCTGTCCGGTGTAGGTGGCGTTGGGATGCATCAGGGCCTGAGGGTCTCTGGAGTGCCACAGGCCCAGAGCATGGCCGATCTCATGAGCCGCCACCTGGACCAGGTCGTTCAGCCAAACTCCTGCAAGATCACACTCGGTCGGTCTTCATGACAACAAACACTAAAAGACTACATCCATCCCCCTGAGGCTGTGGTGTTCACTGAAAAGTGGACTGTTAGCTTCGTACTGTTAGCGGGGGGATAATCAGTGAGGATGGCACCATAGGAAAGGTCATCTTGTTGCCTAAATCAGAGGGTCGGCCCTCTGTACGGTGGCCTTTTTAGGACATCTCACTGTCAGAACAACTGCCTAAGGTTTTTTCCACCAAATATTTCCAGCTACCACAGAATGACCTCTTTCCACAGCACACAATCAGAGTTTGATGGTTGTTTGGGTCTAATTTAGAGGAAAACTTCAAAAAAATGATTCTCTGGTTGCAACACTAACAGTCTGTTTGTATTTTCTACATTATTCACAATAATAATGTAACTACATCTACATCTTGTTTTACCACAGCTGCTCCCACTACTCCTGCCTCGGTACCAGTACCTTGTTTCCAGCTGAACCTGGACTTTCCTAGAATCCAGAACTCGTGGTTGTCAAAGTGGATCTCTCCCCGCGGCGGCAGGAAAGCATGAGCCAGCTCGCCATTCAGACCGTCGAAACATGGGTGGAGGGGAGACCACCAGCAATCGGTGTGATTAAAGGTGTAGAAACCTAACACACAGAAACAAGGCTTTCAGGTTTATAAAACCACATCGGCGCGTGTAGACGGCTCCACGGTCGTCAGGACCAAAAACAACCTTCCCCCTCCTCTCGCCTCCGACTCGTACCGATGGAGATGTCAGCAGTGGCGTTGGCATCAATAACCTCAGTGAAGGTCAGCGGAGACACGTCACTCCACTTGGTGAAGGCGATGCTGATGGCCTTCCTGGTGTCCTCCACATTCAGAGTGTTGGGAAACTTGGTGATCCTGAGATAAGACAAACAGAGAGATGGGCTGAAGGTAATGCTCTACAGACACTGACAGACCACTGCTGATCTCAGGTGTCTGATTGGAAGAGATCTCAGACTGAACGATGTCAAGGTCAAACTGTAGAAAATAATGATAAGGGAGAAACTGTAATGTATAAAAAAACCTCACACTGCTGCACCAGAGAGCTTCATGGGAGCTGTAGTTTTTTAGTCAGTCAGTGGTGGAAAGGACATTTACTCCAGTACTGTACTCAAGTAAAATTCTGAGATATTTGTTCTCTACCCAATTATTTCAATTTCATAATATTTTGTACTTTTAATCCACTAAATTCAGTCAAATATTCTACTCTTTACTGCACTACACTAATCTGATTATTGTTATTGTTTCAGATTAAACCCAAACAGTATAAACCTCTGATAATTAGCTTAATCCCAACCACATTAAACTGCTGCTCACAGTGCACATGTCAGTGTAATATACTTGTTAACTGTAACTGATTGGGGCTATTTTGCAGAATGAGAACTTTTGCTCTTGATGCTTCTGTGCTTTTACTTTAATAAGATTTTGGAATTCAGGACTTTTGCTTTGAAAGGACATGCACTAGTGTTGTTTTATTGTGGTAATGCTATTCTTGCTCCTGCCTCTGACCCTCTGCAGGTGACCTGATGGACAGTGACTGACAGACAGATCACCTGGTGTCACCTGGCCCGTCTACCTGTACGTGATGTTGTGGTGAGTCCACTTGTGTCCCAGCGGGTTGATGGCATAACGTTTGTTTCTCGTTTCTCTGTGAACCAAACGGTCGGTGACTGTTTCTGTCCCTCTGTTGCTGCCAGACATCTGAAAATACACAAAACGACAAGAGACCGTTAACCGATCGGCTGCTTGCACTGAACCGCAGTTCCTCTGGCGTCCACCGGACGTCGCTGTGACCCAACTCTGCCCTGAGGTGAATGAGAAGAGCCCAGGTGTCTCTACAGGTGTAACGTGGCTCTCGGGAGGGGAGGCTGATACATGTTTGACCGACATGTGGGCCACAGCTCTGTCTGAAGTGCCTTCACATGATCTATGCTATGTGACGTGGCAGCAGACGGTTCCATACAGATGTGGAACACTCGTCCTTTCTCTCTCTCTCTCTCTTCCATTTGTTTCTCCTTTGATCGCCCAGATATCTGTCACCCACATGTGAACCATACTATGAACCTCCTGTGCTCCTCCTCATCCGTCCATCATCAGAAGCTACTACACACTTTACCCTGAGACTGTTTATCATACAGACCACTGCTCACTGTGCCTGACCTTTGATCTCTACTGAGACAGAATCCAGGGCTTTAGGTTTTCCACTCCTTCAGCCCCCGCCGCCCCCCCCACCCCATGTAATCTCCTCATCGTAATCCATCCTATTGTTCCTCATGTTACATTGAGTCTGTCCCAACAACCTCATGCTGCTTGTCTGCATGTGTCGATAAAGTGTTGAATTTACAAACATTTGTACAATACTGTTTTAAATTTACACTTAGTCACCGGTTTTACCTTTTATTTATCTTGATGGTAATATGGTAAAGCTACAAAACATATACTAATACATGACTTTCTGTCCTTGTATCTATGTGAATGCATCTAGTTTAAGTTGGTGGCAAAGGTTCATGTGTGAATCAATCCTGCATCAATTCACACATTAAATCAGCCAGTGTCAGCATGTTGTGCTGGATTATCTCAGAACAAACAAACCAACACGACTCAGACACTCATCAGTGACGCCTGCAAACATCATAATAACGAGCAGAGGACACAGGATGTGACACGTTTTGACTCTGGAAACAGCAGATGAGAAAACCGACTGTTCTGGAGCCTTTTCCCTGCCTGAGCCTTAAATACCTTCAGAGTCAGGAGTCAGAATACAGAGAGTTAAAAGAATTTGTTTCTTCTGTGGAATTTCAGGCCAAATGTTTGACAGATATGTCGGTCCGTGTCTGTCTGGTGTCGTCTCATCGTCCTCTGAACAGGACGGACGCCTCGTTTTACAGCTGATGTAGCGGATCTGGGATATAAAGTACTAGTTAACTGTTCTTTTTTTCTTCATTCTCGCTGCTTTTTAATCGGCATGACTCAAAGTTAAGCGGATGATGAAATTAATATAAATGATAAAAAGGAGGAGGCAGGTGGTGGTGAAGTCTGGGTTCAGTAGAACCGCAGCTCTGATCCTGATAAGCCAAATTCGTTCTGCTCTTCACGTTTTTATCAACATCTGTAAAGGTCTTCTTCCTACACACACGTTTACTGGACGTCTGTATCAGATGTGTCTGTTTAATATCACGTCTTCCTAAGTCCCGGAAGATCAGAATCGGTGTCGCTGAGTTTGATCGGATGCACAGCGACGTGATGCGAGTCGGTTCTCAGACCCTCTGAAGGTCTAGGGGAGGACCGACAGCAGGTGGTCTGTGGTCACTGCACCTAAATGACGGCTGGACTAGACCCAATCACACGCACCATGTGTCTGCAGACCCGGCCCCCAACACGTTAACACTGAAGGAGGCCCAACATCCAGATCAGGGTCCAAGTTCTGTGGTTTCTACCCAACCTCAGCCCTGCAGCTCTGTACCATATATGGACCATGTAGTAAAATAAAACTGGACTACAATACTAAACATGAAGTGACTCCTCACCAGCTACATCTAACAAGAGATCACCCACAGTGAGCCGAGGTGGGGGGCTCACAGTCCCACAGGACGACTCCTGCTGGAACCATGTTTAATTTAAGCGTATTGTTTTATTTCTAATGGTCTGTCTTGAATTTCTCTGATGTAAACTTCCATTGCTCATTAATCACTGAGGTTGTAATGAACCAGTGCATTTAATGCTACTGGTAGAACCTTATCATCTATAGACCACAAATGTAGCTGCAACCATCAGTCCAGCGATAGAAACTTAATCAGCAGCTATGTTGATAATCAAAATCATTGATTAAGTTCCAGCTTCTCAGATGTGAATGTTTTTTGTTTTTATTTTTTGTCACGTCTGACTGTAAAGTGAATGTTCTGGGTTTTGCTCCGTCAGTTGAATGAAAAATAGTCTTGGACTTTGGGGAAATTAAAGCGTCTCTGTTCTATATTTTCTGACCTTTGTATTAAAATGCTTTACTTCTTCAGTCTCTCTCTTCTTCAGCCACAGAATATTATTTCTTATGGCTCCAGTTTCTTTATTTTGCTGCTGTGACACCAACACCGATTCCTCATACACCAGCAACGACTCTTTCCATCCTTTTTTTAATCCCGTTTAGTCCGAGCTTCTGAGGGAGGGGTGTGATTGAAAAATAACTAAATCCATTGATTGATTGATTATTAAGTAACTACAAATACATTTTCAGCCAAGTGTCCAACTCATTGACTGACTAATTCAGTGTGAGTGAAAATGTGGAACCGGTTGAGGTCAAATTGTCTGATGTGGGTTTTTAATTCAGAACTTCATTAAAGAACTGATGGTTTAATAAACTTATCAATCAATCAATCAGAGACAGAGGAAGTTGATGGACATCAGAGTCTCACTGTCCCCCACAGTCCCGCTCACCTTCATCATCACCACCATTATCGTCACCACCAGCAGCTGAAGAGGGCCCATGATGAGAACTGGACTGAGAGATCCTACACGGTCCGACACATGACCTGCCTGTCACTCAGCCTGTCAATCAATCAACGAACCTACCAAACAATCAGTCAGGCTGTCTGTGTACCAGACACGAGAGGAGACAGGTCTCCAAAGAAAAGGTTTCCAAAGATTTACGCAGAGGTCTCAGGTTCTCGGGACCCTCTCGGGCCAGGGGAACAAGCCAGGAGACGCGTAAAACCCAGATTCTAGCGAGAAAAAAAGAGAAAAAGATCTGAACCAGATTAGACCCGAACCGTCCTCGATAAGTTCCGATTGTCTCCTCGACCTCTCCTCTGGTCCCCCCCTAGTCCTCTGTCCCTCTGTCTCAGGACCTGGTCGATTAGAGTCCGGACCCGGTTCCTCCTGCTCGGCTCTGGGGCAAACTGA